>RJWM01031365.1:0-22492 GCA_004363535.1 Dasyprocta punctata | reverse complement strand
TAAACCTTAATTGTCCATCATTTTCAGCCATCTTCTCCCAACCAGTTAGTAAAGAGCATCTAGTTGATTTATTCGACCTCTTTCAAATACCTCTATGGTGCAGTTCTTGTTCTATGCCACTTCATCAGCTGGGACACCACTTAGGGCTGCACTGTTCGCTCCTCACAAGGGCACAAATATAAAGTGAAATCTCAGCCCATGTTCCTTTTCAGACAAGTGAGTTGGCCAACACTTCAACCAACTGAAAGAAAGTTGTTTTTTATTTGGGGTTATTATGTTTTGTTTTTTTGTTTTCTGGTTCTCAAAGGGACACCATGTGAGCTAACAAGTGCCCTGTCACAAGCCACAAAAACCTCAATAGAGTGAGGTAAGGAAAGTGGGAATGTATGCCTTTAAGAAGATCTGTGCTTAAGTTACATCCTGTGATCCTTTCCTCAAGCAATGATTGGGCAAGAATACATTAAAACAGGGCTTTGAGTGTGGAAACATTTGGAGTCTTAACCTGTGTGGTACTAGGATGTTTCTAAACATTCAATTAAGACATCATTATGTTTATGTTACCTGAGTTGTACTATACATAAATTTCTGTTCACTTTTTCATAATAGAATGGTATCTTCCAAAGAACATTCAGTTTATTTATTTTTTGCCTTAGCTACTGGGAGAGTCAAAGTTAAATTTATGCTCAATTCTGCTTGATTCTAGCAATTTCCCCGTTACTTTGATGTCATGTTCTTCTCCCTTGATTTACGTGTACTTCAGAGTGTATTTTTTTCTTTAATGGCCTTACTATTGACATACGTTATGCCTCATGCTATCAGCCACCTCAAATTATTCTTCAAAATAAGCATATGATTAATAAAGTCTTCTATAACTTATAGTTGCATAGATTTGAAACAGTTGTTGTAAAAAATGAAGTAACAATTATGCTTTTTTCTAATTGTAATTTAAAAAATACCAAAATTTTATGCAAAGCCTGCCTAAGCCTAACAATATTTAATGCCAGATTCACAGAAGATAAGCAATAGAGATGATTCATGTAATACATCTGTCTTGGTTACTTTTCACTAGTTGCTGAGACAGAATACCCAACACCCAAAATTAGGGAAGGAAAGGTTTATTTCTCTTGCAGTTTTTGGAGGTTTCAGTCCATAATGAACTGACTCCAAGGCAGGTTGGCATGGCACTGGGGCAACACTTCAAGGCAGCAGCCAACAAAAGCAGCCAGAGTAAGAGGGGGCAAGAACAAGCTTCTTCTCCTCCCTTATATTGTACACAGGCCACTCCCCCAGCGTGGGTGTAGCATTCACAAATCTCCTTGCCTGTCTTTGCACAGGCTGAGGATGTTTACAAAGTAAGAACCCTGGCTCCCTTCTGAGTCCTCAGTTAAACGTCCAAACTTCTCAAGTTGACACAATGTATCAACCATAACATCTAAGCTATGTAAGAATAGCCACATTGCCTTTTAAAATTATCTTTATTCTCTCAGATAACCACAGAGAAACATTAGGTACACTATTGTCTCTATAGCAATGAGTACTCTTAGGGAGTAACTCATTATCATTAGAAGAATAAGAACAAATAAAGGAAAAATACATTATACCTTTTTATGTATTTTTTTATTTAATGAAGAAAAATAAGAACATCTTATCAATACTGGTTTTAATATAGAAATAATTCATTTACATGTCATTAAATTTGAATTATTGACATGTAAAAATTTTGCAAATGACAGGTCAAGTGAAATATCTAATAATCATATGATAGAGCAGTACTCAATTTTAGAATAAATATGAGCTGAATGTAATATTTTATATTTAAATTTTACTACTCAGATAGTAGCAGTTTCTGAGTTTATCTTCATTGACTGGTCATTGAACAGGTATCCAATACAGTAGATCAGAAGACCTTCATACATTGTCTTTTGCCTGTTTTTTTTCCTCTCTCTCTTTTTTTTTTTAAGTAAGCCTCTATCTCACTACCCCTAGGCTTAAGGAGTAGTTACATAAATTACATTATTTCTAAAAGTAATACACATATAATTTACCTTGCTTTGTATTTTCCAGAAGATGATAATGACACTAATATTTTGAGTAATGATGTGGATAATTTCCTCAGGCAACCTGAATGTATCAGGACAACATCAGGCTTCTGTCCCTGGCTTTATCTTTACTTGCTCCCTTGGCTGGATCAGCTCATGAGCCTCACCTTCACATTCCACTACCTTCGTTCTTCACTCAGTTACAGCCCAATCAATGGTGTGTCAGTGGCTCCTGACCCACTGTCTAGCAATGAGAACTGAGTCAAATTACTAAGCATCGTGCTGATCCTGTATGACTGGGGTCAAAGTTTAAACAACTGTCTCTTTTATGCACTCACCCAGCCTACTTCCTCCCCAGGAAGTTGCAATATGACCCACCTCTGTTGGAAGCCTTTATATAGCTCTATTTTTTAAAATGAATGAGTAAATAAATTAATAAATGAAGGAGAAGAGACAAATCTTTCATGGAAAGGAATTCCAAATAATTTCTGTAGATATTCTACTTTCAAGGAGATGAAATATAACTTCTCATTCATTAAGTGTGAGCTGTACGTGGTGACTCTCTTCCAAAGAATCTGGGAAGCAGAGGCTAGAAGCACCTCACAGTAAGGAAACCTGACCAACACTATTTTAGCCGGGTAGTCAAGGGGAACATCAACAGTGATAAATCCTGTAGGTGTTATGCACCCTTGCTATGATGTAGGGAACACAGCACTGTACTCTTGTGTTCTTCCTCTCAGTAACTATGGGCCTATTCTGCTGATGAGAAAAAAAAAGAAAATCTGACAAATGCTAGTGGAGGAGCATCCTTTAAATATCTAATCAGTACTCCTAAAACTGTCAGAAGTCATCATATGCAAGGCAAACCTATGAAACTGTCAAAACCAAAAGGACTAAATGCAATATGATATTCTGAATGGAATTCTAGAACTGAAAAAAGATACTAGACAAAAAATTAAAGAAACTCGAATATAGTGTGAACTTCATAGTTAATAATGATAAATCAGGCTGGAGATTTGGCTCAGTGGTAGAGTACTTGCCTAGCATGCATAGGATCCTGGGTTTAATCCCCCAACACTACAAAATAATAATAATAATATAATTTTTAAAACCAACAGTGGTTCACTAACTATGACAAAAGTGCTAATATTTCAAGACAGAGATGTGCGTATGGAATACATAGAAATGGTTTATACTGTCTTCAGAATTTCTTTAAATCTAAGGCTGAACCAAAACAAGTTTCTATTGTAAAAAAAAAAAAAAGTATGAGGAAAAACTAATGCTTATTGAACCTTTGCTTTGTGCCACGTGCTGTGCTAAAAGATTACTTTAAACTATCTCATTGAATACTAAGGGTGGCCTTATAAAATAAGTGATATTGTTCTCATGTTTTAGGTCAGAATCCAGACATACATGTGTGTTACTGCCTACAGCTAGGGAATTGGGGAAGAAGGATTCCAGTCTAGACTATCTAACGCTATCACCCATGCTCCTTTTTGTCATACTTACATAGGTTATTGACAGATACTATGAACAAGAAAAATGCTTGTTTGGCGTTTTTCCAAAGCTATCAGACATCAGGCTAACAAGTCTAATAAGAAAGATAAAGAAAAAAGTCATGCTTGCCAACAGACAAAATAAATGTACTTCTAAAGCAGATTGAAGGATTGAAGACTGAAATAAAAGCAAATAAAATTCAAGAAATGAGTCTTAATGAAGAGTTGAAAAAAAATTATATTCAGAAGTTCAACTTGAAATTCTGGCAGACAGAATGAAATTGGTCAAGTGTATGAAACGTGAATAATAAAACATACATTTTTTAACACATTGGTTATGTTATAGTCAAAACAACTGTCAACAAATTACAAGAAAGGGAATGTAGACTAAATGCCTGAGTGTAATTGCTGATTTACCCTTTCCATTCCAGTTCTCTTTAGGACTGGATATCTACATCACACTAACCCATAACCCATTAAGTTAGGACCCTGCTATGCAATTCATACTGGCTCCTTTACCTAGAATCATAAAAATCAGTGTTAAAATTAAATGAGATGGTGTCTTCATTTCAAGTTTTTCTTATAATCTGATGAGAAGGGTTTTGGGGGGTTTGATTTAAAAAGTAGTTGACTAAAGCATGGGATCCTGAATTTCTCTTCTAAAAACATGAATATAGTTTGTCAAGTTTTTACTATAAGAACAACCCATTCTGTTTTGGTTTGTTTTGCTTTTTGCACAAAGACTTGCATATGAGTATCTACCTTGATTTTTTTTTTCATTACACATACCTGTAATGCATAGTCTATCATGTCCAACTTTGGTTCATTTAAAGTAAAGAATGGTCTATTTTCAAATGAAAGAATGAAGATCATGCTTTCACCTTTTCTTTCCTCATCACTCAAGAGTAACACAGAATGTGAAACAGGCATACAAACTCCTTCTTTGATAAATTCAAATGATATTTTAAATTTCAGACTTTGTATAATGTAAAGTCCAATACAGGAAATGTGAAAGAAGAATACAGAAAGAGATCACAAGGAAATCCCCAAGGAGTTCAATCTCAGACAGAGCAGTTCTCCAAAGGGGCATCTCCTATGGAGTACAGCCCTAAATTGCTAGTTTGGAACAAAGGCAACTGGGGGCCTTGACAGTACTTCCCAGTGTGACACAAAGGAAAAACTCCACGACATTACATTGAAAACCATGTTTGTAGGAAGTAGAATGGTAAAGATTATGAGTTCTAACCTGTTCTTCAATAGCAGAACTCAGGATGGTAGAGGAGAAGTAAAGACTACATTTAGTCACACAACTTTGGGAGATGAGAATTCTTGCTGCCTTGAAGTACAGGCTGTGATTCTACTGCAAAAGCTCGGTCCAGGAGGTGCTCATTTAATTCAAAGCTGTATCAGATTTGTTAAAGGATGAAAGATGGGCCATCTGCTTGAGCTCTGTGAGTGGTGGGAGATCTCTTCTGGGAGGCTGCACATGAAATTGGATGAGACAAAGCCTGATTTTTCACCTTACCCTTTTCTGCTTTTTAAATTTAAAAGATGTTTAGGGCAATACAACAGCAATGAAAAAATAGATACTTTGAAAAAATAAATTTCTTTGGACATTTGAAGGAAATCTGACTAATCTCAGAGGTTTTTTTTTTTTTTTTTTTTTTTTTTTTTTTGTGGCACCGGGGATCTAACTCACAACCTCATGCCTACCAGGCAGGCACTTAAACTGCTGAGCCACACCCCCAGCCCCTAATCTCAGATTTTTGACTCTTTATACACTCTTTATTTTGTCATTTGTTTTGAAAAGTAATTTGGTAGTGATTTCTTTTGGTGACTTTCTTAAGTCTTTCACAAAGGCATTCAACTTACAGGAAACAACTTATCCTTTTGAATTTTTATTTCATTGGTTGTGCAGTATTTATACTGTTAGAATAATAGAACTGGCATGAAAAGTTTAGAAACAGTTGATTCAGTAATCATAAAGTTCCGCTAGTGCAGAAACTTGTACCTGAACTAGAAATGGGCCTCCTTAATCTGAGGGTTTAGCATAGTATAGCTATGTCTTTTACAGAAAAAGCAAAATAATGTTCATTGACACATTTGTTAAGTGGATGTTGAACTATTTTAAATATGAACATATGACATTACTTTGTTTCTGTTGCCTTTGATTGTCTCAAGATATGGTTTGGATAGTGTTCTATATTTTAGTTTTATTCAAAAAATGCTTTATTCCATTCTTGTTTGTTCTACAAGCATAATAATAAGTAAGGGTAACTATTTCGTTACTAAATATTGAAATATCACAAAGGTATTAGTGATTTTATTCATAGTATAGTATAGTACTATGTTCTGTGTTCCTACAGAAAGCTTAATTACAAGAATTTAGTTATGATGACTTGCTGCCTGAATATCTAAGAGAGCTCTTTAAGTACCTGAGGTTCCAAATTGATACTGTATTTGTTTTACTTTCTAGGGTATGTATGATAAAGAAAAATTTTAATTATTTTTGATTGTTGACGAATTTATCATTATTGTTTTTATTTTGAAGCTACCGGAAAAAACTATAATGGACTACTATGAGAAGTATAAGCCTAGAATGAATGAACTGGAAGCTTTTAATATGGTAAATCTTAGACTTAAACATATTAAACTGGATATGTTGCTAGAATTCCATTCTATTAAATTTTATTGGGAGTGAACCGATCCATGTTGTTTTTCTCCTTCTATAGAAAAACTGTTTTGGAACATTTCCTATTTTAGAACTAAATTAAGTGTCAGTAATGTAATAAAGAAAACACATGGCAGATTGCTCTTAAAATGTATTATAAATGCACAGAAAAAATTTTAGCCCTTTGAACACATATTGGTCTCAGTGCAGTTACTTCACAAGCATTCCTTTTAATGGATTTCATTCTTAGTACCCTTTTAAAAGCTTTCTATCGCATATGATTGCTTATTAGATTTTACCTCAAAGTCACCAAAAGGGCATTCTTTCCTTATTAAAGTAAAACTTTTGATCTCAGCAATATTCATTTTCTGAAGATGTATAGTGGGTAGATTTGTTATATGTAAACTTCTATAGCATTTTCTTAAGCATAAGTATTAAGGAAATAAGCTATTTTATTAAGGACCACTATCTTATTTTATTCTTTTAGTTAAAAGTTGTTTTGGCTCCTTGTGTAGAGACACTAATTCTTCTGGATCGACTTTGCTACCTGAAAGAGCAGGTAAATCGTGTGATTTTTAAATGAATAATAAATATCTTTATTAACTGTAGTAATGTTAGTGCAGTCATTTCTAGGATAAACTACTTTTCACATAAAACTAGTCAAGATAATTTTTCTCATATTTTTATAGTCTAAATATTCATTCTATCTCATTGTTACATATAAATATATGTACAACAGATATCATCAGGAAAACTGCTATATAGTAAAATGTATGTTTTTTTAATTGTATGGTAGTTACTATTCATAGGCAGTGAACAAACACAAGCCACTATATATGATATATTATAGCCAAAATTAATAAAGATCAGTTATTAAAGATATTGTGTACCCAAAATTAATAAAGACCAGATATAAAAGTCATTGTATACACCTCATTTTGTAAAATATTACCTTTTAATACACTCTTAGAGTTTTGGAATACACAGTTTGCAATATAGAAATGTCTTTCTAATCGAGGTAGATTATTTCTGCTGTTTTACAGTCTTACTTGTTTTATATATTTTAAATAACAATACTGTCTTCTGAGTTATCTTTAGGGAAAACATATTTTTCAGATTGTACTGGGCTGTAGTGAAAATAAATCATTGTGAACTATTTAAATTAAACCTGTTGGGAGATTCAGCCTAATGTTTCCACTGTAAACCCTTTTCTAACAATATTACCATATAGAAAACTTTACTTTTTATTTATCAACATACTTCTTGGGACAAATGGATTTGAGTAAATATGACTTTGTTCTAATTTGTATTATTATAAAGGCAATTTTCAAAAGTATGTAAATAATGGTGTATGTTCCTAAGTGACCAACTAAGTCCAAATCACCACAATGGTTTGATTCCCAAGTTGCTAGTGACAAAATCAGTAGTTATTTTAGCAGGGAATAATTTTCCTTCTCAAGCAAATTTCCATTGACCTAAGCACAATAGTTAAGCAAAACAATATCCATAAATATTTATAGATCCTTGTAATGCAACAGAAAGCATAGAATTTCTGATTTTTAATATTTAAATAGCTTTTTTGCTAAAAATCTACAATACATAAAAATGTAAAAAATTAGGAGTAACTATAACCCCATCTTTCACTATTAAATATCCATTGTTTCCTAATGATGCTATCATGTATATGAATTTTACATGTATATGTGTATGCAGTTTGTACTTCAAGACTGGAATATAATTATAAATGAAGTTTTGTATGTAATTTACGTTACGTAGGATTTTCCCATCTCATTACTTGCACAGCACAAAGTGAATAATGTTTCATCATAAGATTAATACCCATTTGATAACTGGCTATGTTCAAGTTTTCATAATCACAGCAAAGAATATCCTATAGCTTGATCTCTGTGTTCATGTTTGCTTTCTCAGCATAATTTCTTGAAGGTAGAATTGTAAATGTTAATTTTATTCAAGAAAGAATAAAATTCTTTATGTAATGTGTTTTTAAGTAGTTTTTCTATGAGGGCATGTAATCTGACTCATCTATCCTTTTTTTCTTCAACAAATGATTCTGTTTCTGAATTGCTTATCAATTTGCAGGAAGATGTTGCATGGTCTGCGCTTGTGAAGTTATTTGATCCTGTGAAATCTCCCAGATGTTATGCTGTTATTGCTCTGAAGAAGCAGCAATGATTTCAATTAAAGCAGATTAATAGCTGTATCTGTTTATGGGACTTGTTGCTAAAATTGCTTTTCTAAATATATACGTCCTTTTATGGAAGTATTTTTAAATAATTACTATATATTTTAAGTAAACAATAAAATCAGATCCAACAGTAGGTCATAATTTATTTTTCTATTGTCAAAGCATACATTAATAAAATAGGAACTTGTAGCTGGGCATGGTGGTACATACCTGCAATTCCAGCACCTGGAAGGCTGACGCTGGGAGATCGCCGTGAGTTAAAGCCCAGCCTGAGCTACATAGTGAGTTCAAGACCAGCCTGAACTATATAGTGAGACCCTGTCTCAAAGAAAAAAAAAAAAAAAGAACAAACTAGGAACTTGTGAAAATTATAGATGAGTTAACCTGTATTCCCGAGTTAGTATCTCAATAGGGCACTGCGATTTGAGTCTTTATTTTTGTCCTGTATTTGAGACCCTTGAAACTTGCTACATGTCACAGTTTGACTTCTGTTTAAAAAAATGAAAGTTACAAGTTTGGATACAGTCAAAAGCAGAGCATAGTTTGCATTTCCTTCCACATTTGGGAAGGGTTTTCATGTTACCATGAAGGAAACTCCACATTTAAAGGAAGGACTATGAGCCAGGTCAGTTACAAAACATGCCTAATGTAAAGCACATTTTACACTATATTTTAAATCTAAATTACATGAAGTAATACTGTGTTTCCTTAAAGGAATGTGCAACTTATAACTGATGTTCATTTTAAGGATCCTTAGGGCTATGTAGCTTACTAAAATAAACTGATGAGTCAGCACTTAATGAAATTACCTTGTGCTCTGTAAAACGCCAATCTGAGTAAAGCAAGATTGAATGGAAAGAGGTCAGCACCTTGCCCAGTGTGAAACAGTTTATTTGATTAGCAGGGAGCTCAAGGTTGTTAATGTACACAGAAGAAATGGATAGGTGAGATAAAGACTCTTTGATACACAACTGAGAAGCCTAAGAATCTCTGTAGAAAAAAGAGTGACAGCATCCTGGAGTTTTGTAGTCTTTCTCTAGATGAGAATAATTATTTTGCTTTTGATTATAATAATTGAATTTGCAGCCATTACATATGAGAATGATAATATACTATCTATAGCTAGTATAATGTTGGAAAAATAAGCCATTTTTTAATCTTTGCATTCTGTAACATTTTAAGCATATCTAGTAAGCAGAAAACAGATTTTGAGGAATCCCTTTATACTCATCACAAACCTAACAGTTATAAAGATTTTACCCATTGTGTTTCTTCTGCATACGTGAATTTGCACACGCACATATTCAGCACCCAAACTTAGTTCTGTAAACTATTAAAGCAAATTTCTGGCAGATCATTACTTGTCATAAACATTTTAATGTATATTCCTAACAGTTAACAATCTTTTCTTTAATAAGATCTATAGTTGTTCTGTCACATACCTGTGATTGGCTCAAAAAGTTTTCTATTTCGGTTTGTCCTGTGTAACTTGATTAAATGTAGGTTATTATTGTTTGTCTTTGAGCAAAAATACTTCATAGTGTTATGTGCTTTCCACTGCATCGCACTAGAAGTCACATCATGTTTGGTTGTCCCACGTTTAATGATACTAAGATAGATTAGCAGCTTTCAGTTTTTGTGACCCTAATGTACATAGTGTAAAGTTCACCATCAGCTTTTCTCTCTGGTTTTGGAAGGCAGTTGCAGTGGTTAAAAACAGTAAGAATTTAAAAAATACTGCAAGTTGATTTGTCATATTCATACTTGTTGGCTGAGGATCCTTCCCACTATCAATTTAACCACATATCTCATTATTTTGTACTAAATTGCCTCTTCGTTTCAGCATACTGTTCATTTATGTCCTCATATTTTTTGTTATATAAGTAACTGTCTAGAAAGGAACAAAAAACCTTGCCAGCCTACTCTGGTTCCTTTTGTAATGTTACCTAGGTAAAATTTTAAAGACCTTCCCCATATCCAAATATTTATTTAACATTCATTTCTCGTTATGATAAAGAAGAAAACTACATGTGTGCAAAACACTGTTTAGTGTAGAGAAAAGAATTACAATTCTTTCACTTTTTCATTACCAGAGGAACATTATAGTAATTGCTCTGTGTGTTAAAAGCATATCAGAAATTATATTTATTAATGTTTTCTCTCATTTCTACTAACGTTACCTTTATTAATATGTTAATGTGTGACCTTTATTAATATGTTAATCAGGCATCTGATTAACATGAGATAATCCGTATGATCACAGTGAGATAGAATATTTAAGCAGCACTTCAGCTTTGTACACATGAATCCCTGTTGCAGGCTTTGCAGATTTCCATCTCATAAAATTTGTCCTTTCAGAACTAGTTTACAGTCTAAAGAATGTGGTGCAAAGACATGAGCACCAGTTCTACCAGTTACTCTCTGGGTGAGCTAAAGCAAGGTTCTTAACATGTCAGAGCCTCACTTATAAAATGGGGTTTCATTTAATACCCATTTTTTAAATATTCAATGCCTGCCATGTGTCAGAGATAGTAGGCATTGTCAGTATGGAATCAAACTATGTTTCTGTACTCAAAAGAGTTCAGAGTCTTATAAGAAAGGCTATCAGACTACAGTGGTACTTCAGTTCACAAACTTATACTTTCCATAATTCTGGTCACAGAATTTGTTCCATGACTCTGGTACATAAATGCATTCACCCTTCTGCCTCCCACCATGTGAGGATCCAGTGCAGTTGCCCATACCAGATACCAGCACCCTGATCTTAGACTTGGCAAACTTCGGAACTGAAAGAATACATTTATGTTCTTTATAAATTGCCTGGTGTCAAGTATACTTTTATAACAACACGAAACCAGTGAAGACATACATGAAGCATTGCTATAACACATACCTAAAAATATGGAAGCAGTTTTGGAACTGGATAGTGGGTAAACGTTGGGTCAGTTTTGAAATGAATGAGGGGAAAACTTGTTTTGAACAGAAAGAACAGTAAGTATGATTCTGTGGGGGCATGAAGAAGGGGGTTTGTAGGGAAAGCCTCAATCTTAAGTGATTCCTTGGGGGGGCCTGCTGCAGGTTCTGAACCCCCAGAGGGAACTCTGATGGCAAGTTTGAGCAGAAATGTAGGAATAGAGCTGCCTCAGTATGTTCCTACTAGAATGCTAGTGGAACCATGGGAGCCAATCTCTGAGATCTCAGGACTAAGCACTACAGCGCCTCCAAAAATGAGCACTGCCGTGGGCATGCTGCTGTCATGCAATTTCAGAGCATCAGAGCCATAGTGTGGGCTTCCAGCAGTCCTGGTACCCCAGCCTCGGTCCCATGTGTGAAGGCAGCAGGACATAAAATCAAAGATGATTGTGCTCGAACCTTCAGAGTTGTTTACTCCCTTGGTTTTTGCACCTATTTGGGACCTGTTATTTTTCCTGTTTCTCTCTTCTGTGGTGGGAATGTCCATCTACGCCCATCTCACGGCTGTATTTTGGAAGCACATTATTCATTTGACTTCACAAACTGATAGCCACAGGTAATTGTGTTACTGAACAAGTTAAGACTTTGGGGGCTACTGGGCTAAAATCATTGCATTTTTTGAGTGAAAACTACGTGAATCTTGGAGGCCTGAGGTGGAATGAAAACGGTTTGAATATTTTTGTCCCAACCAAAACTTACATACTGGAAACTTAATCCACAGTAGGACAGTGTTGGGGAAATACAGCCTTTTGAAAGATGTTTAGGTCCTGATGACTGCATTCTTATGAATGAGTGTCACAATTAAAGAGCTTCCATGTAGATTTACATGTTTGCCCTTCCACTTCCCACCGTATGAGGACATCATAAGAAGCCCCACACTCTAACATTGCACTTTCCAACCTCCAGAGGTTACAAGGTTTGAATGAATTACATTATTGAACTCTCAATATGTCTTCCCAGTACGTGTTCATAATGCAATACTACATTTACTAGAACTCTTCAGTAACAGTGGACACAGCATTAACAGTCTTGACAGTGTCTCTGAAGGAAGCAGTTGAGATGGTATTTATAGGGTTTGGGTGTCTCAGCTCAATTGTGGAGAACCAGCTGGGCTTTGCAAAGATTTGTGACATAATTGTCCAAGATCAGTGTATATAGCAAGCAAGAGACTTGAAGCAAAATTCTTGATAAGTAAACTGTTGCTTGATAAGTGAGCTCTCTGTCAAGGTGAGAAGATGGCTTGTCTGAGATAAATGAATATATAGGGATTTCCTGAAACAAACAATGACATTATTTATTGGTTCACAGCCTTATCTTTCCTAGGAAAAGTTTTCCTGTAACAAACAAATAAATCATGTTGGCACAGGTGGTTTCAGTCCTTAGACCTAATCACTTTTTCATGCTGATGCAGATGGTCGCAGTTTTCAATGGAAAGCACTTAATTTCTGGCACAGAATAGATAGTATTTAATAGTAGCATTTGTTAAATGATGTAGAGCAACAAAACCAGAAACTTATCAGTATTTATAATACTTGTTTTGTGGGAAAAAATGTGGTCCAAGTTCTAATCAAACAACTTACAAGTGAATTTTTAGTAAATATTCACATTTAAAAGTTAATCTAATTTCTGGATGCAAAACAGTACATTACACCTAGTGGTTAAGCTTTACAGTAATTTTGCTTGCTGAAATAGTCTATTATTTATTCAATTGCCAAATATCTAATATTTATTTCTAGGATAATTCCTGTATACTATATATTTGTTTTCCTAACTTAGAAATTATTCTATTTTTAGGTGCAAATATGGAGAATGATGCAAAAAGCTTTTAAGTTCTTTGCATCTGAATGGTTTTTTAACTTGTGGTTACAGCCACTGCACATAATTATTTATTATTAGAAATATATGTTATTACCCATTTTAACATAAATAATTATTGCAAAGTCTTTTTTGTAAAGCATGAAAGTTCCATCCTTTCTTAGATGACTATGACTTTAGATTTTTTTTTTTTTTTTTTTTTTTTGCGGCACCGGGGATTGAACTCACAACCTCGCACCTGTCAGACAGGCGCTTAAGTCACTGAGGCAAACTCCCAGCCCTGGTTTTTTGAGGCAGGGTCATACTATGTGGCTCAGGCCGGCCTTGTGCTCACGTTGTAGCCCAAGCCGGCCTCGAACTCACAACACTCCTCCTACCTCAGCCTCCTGAGTGCTGGGATTAAAGGCCTGCGCCACCACACCCAGCTTATGACTTCAGATTGATCTGTTTCAGAGCTTTCTGCTATTCTCCAATCCTTAAGATTTCTTCACAGAATACAAGAAAATACCTTTTGTTTTACATCTCTCCAACTTTAGTTCATTGTTCCAAATTCACCAATTGTTTCCATCAATTCTTTTTGAACTGTGTATAGTCCAGCCATATGCAGTCAGAGTAGATGCAGGTAGACAGACTTCCAATCTAAAATTCAGTACTGGTAATCCTACCTTAACAAGTAATATTTAGGAGACCTCAAATAAATAGGAACACAGAGAGATTCATAGAATGTGTCCAGATACATTATTTTCGATACAGTCTTACTCTGTAGTTCAGGTTGCCCCCAAATTCGTGGAAATCCTCATGCCTCGGCCTCCTGAGTGCTGGAATTACAGGTGTGTACCACCAGGCCTGGACCAGGTATAATATCTTTAAAAAATTACTACACCAAATCTAGCACTCTGTATTCATAGTGGGCTTTATCATCCAATTATTAGGCATATTTCTTTACCCAGCCACTAGCAAAGTGCTAGCAATATGAAAATGCTTACAGGGAGAGTCTGCCATATGACTTACATCACTTACCAACTACAGCAAATACTTTAGTATCTGATAGATGTCACCGTATTAAGGAACATAGAGTTGATCGAGTGCTCTCTTCACTCATTGAATCCTTACAACTTACAAAGTAGGTCTGCCATTGTCATTAGAAAGCTGGTAGAGGAAAATCTGAAAAAATGCCTCATTCTTGGCTTCACATTATTTCTGCAACAATTCTGTACATAAAGGTCTAGCATACTAGCAAACATGACCTTACACAGAGAAAGGTTAAAAAATAAAGAGAAGTTACAGAATAAAAATAGACCGATGGGGCTTTCATATTCAGCAATACCTCAGTTCACAAACACATCTGTTGGCAAACAATTCAGTTTGCAAACAAAAGTGTTCAACAAAATTTTGCTTCTGTTCGCAAACTCCACATCAGGTGATGAACGTGACCATGGCCACCTTCCCCCAGAATCGTGGAATGAAATAAATTCGTGAACCAAGATACCACTGTTGTTCAGTCACCGAGAATTTCAGAAAAGAGAAGAAAGCTATAAAGAAATATCAAATGAAAGGGCTAGCAGTGAAAAATACATTATGAATTAAGTGGTGGTTTTCCTAGACATTATACATATCTGAGGTGCAAATTGGAGAACCAAAAGGAAATTGATAATTAAATACACCAAAGCTCAGAGACAAAAAGGAAAAAAAATCAGGAAATAGGAAAATTTAGAAAAAAATTGAGGAAGTCTAACATACATATAATTGGAATCTCCAAAGGTAGGAATGGAGAGAATGGAGGAGTTAATATTCAAAAAGGTAATGACTAAGAATATTTTATATTTTTAGTAGTATATGTTTGCAATATATAATAATTACATTCATCATAGGGAATTGGTACATATACATATCACACACATTTTGATCCTTTTTACCTTTCTCTTTCGTCTGTGCCATCTCCCTTATCTATAGTCCCCCTTCGCAGTTCTACAAAGTTTATATACCCAATTCCTATCACCTATCTTTTGACTTGCCCTTTAAATGCCCTTTAAATGTCTCACATAAGTGAAACTATATGGTATTTAACCATCTCTGTCTGATTTGTTTCATTTAGCATTGTGTTCTGAAGATGCATATGTTTTCCTACAAATGTCTCAAATTTATCCTTCTGTATGACTTAGTACGCTATTTTGTATGTGTACCACATTTTCTTTACCTATTCATCTGTTGATGGGCATATAGGCCACTTATAAGGTTCAGCTGCTATGCGTTGTGCTGCCATAAACATAGGTATGGATTACATCCTCTGCTCTTTCAGAAAGATACCCAGAGGTATAACTGGATCAAATGGAATTTATACTTCAAGAATCTCCAGACTGATTTTCATAGTGCTGTGCTAGCTTTCATGATCCACTACATCAACCTTGCCTTCAGGTTTTGACTGTCTTCAACAGTAAGTGTATCTGCCATCTGTGTGTTTCAGTGGATTTTTCATATCCTGAATTTCCACTTGATTTCTTCTCATAATTTCTAATTCTTTACCAAAATATTAATATCTTATATTGTCTTGTTTAACTCATCAACTCGTTTCTTCATTGGGCTTGCTGAACATTTTATTAATTAAATTATTCAACTAAATCCTCTGTAATCTCGTTAAACATTTTATAAATTTGCTGATGTTTCTTCTTTGACAATTTCAAACATTTTGACCATTTGGATTTTTAGTTGTTTGCGTGTAACTTCAATGCCTATGAGATCAGACTTGGAAGCATCTTGTTGCCTTGCTTTCTTATATTTCTTTAGTTTTTATGCAAAGGGTTGAAGATAAGTTAGTATAGAAAATCTCTGTCATTACTGTGGAGATCTTTTTAGATTCTGTCTCTATTACATGTCCTTTAGTTTGCTTATGTTCTGGTATTCATAACTGTCTTCAACCTACTCAACTTAGTATTTGAGGGTCTTATTGTCTGACCTTCAGACATGGGAAGGCCTTGACACCTAACACCTCTCAGAGAGGAGAAAATGAACTACAGAAATGTTGATGACACAAAGACAGACCACATATTGCCACCATTAAAAACAGAAAGAAAATCAGCCATAATAATAGAATCAAAGGCAAACCAAATACTGACTTACCTTAAGAACCAACAAAACTGGTGGCAAACCTATGGCATACATACTGTGGTGAGCTGTTTGTATCATTGAAATCTTTGAAAGTTTTGCCATCATGACAATAAATCTACAACTATACCACCCTATACTGGGGACTTGACTTTGCCTCCCCATCTCCTAAAATGAGTTACAATGAAAGCTTAAAAAGAGACAAGTGGTATGGTTTTTGGAGAGTCCAGGAAGGTCAAAACCCTGTGGGCTTAAAAACCGTGAGAGTAGAGACAAGGACTCTTCCAGATGGCCATATTAACTGGGTTTTCACACATTTGGGAGTGCAGGAAGAGGAGGGCTGATTGAGACAAAAGTGCAAAAATGACCAGGATCTTGAGAAACAAATGCAGTAAATCTTGCCAGTTAAAACTGTTTGATCTTTAAGGTTGCCAGTTGCATTGCTGTGGAATAGGAAGTGTCAGTAGCCTGTGTCCTCTGCTGCCTCAGCTGTGGTGTTACTTGACTTCAGGGCACTGTGAATATGAGCTTTCCCAACACACTCAGAGGTCCTTTCATGGTCAATAATTTAACTCTTAAATAGCCTGGTCTCTGTCAATCCTTCATAATAGAAAAGAGATCTCTAAAAATAACATACAATGAACTAAATATGGGTAGCTAAAAATTAATAAAGCTTAATAGTAATAACAATTTTCAAAAAGGTACTAGAGAAAGGTAAAATTTGAAAAAGAAGATGAGATGGAAAGAAAAGTAAGATAATAAAAGAAAGTAAATAGAATTGGCTGACAATAATAGAAAAATAACTAGAAAAAAGCAAAATAAAAAAATGTAAGAAAAGAAATTTTTAAAGAAACCTCAAGAAACATGAAGAAATGTGTCTCAGTTACTTTCCTATTGCTGGGGCAATGTCTTGGTTACTTTTACTTTTTTCTCTTTGCTGGGACACCCAAAATGAAGGAAGGAAAGGTTTATTTAGCTTACAGTTTTTGGAGGTTTTAGTCCATAATCAGCTGGCTCCAGGGCAGGGTGGCATGGCATTGGGGCAACACTTCAAGGCAGCAGCCAGAGCAAAAGCAACCAGAGTGAAGGGGGGAAAACAAGCCTCTTGTCCTCCCTTATAGTGAGTGCAGACCACCCTCCCCCCACTCCCTAGGGCAGATGTAGCACTCACAAAATCTGCTTGCCCTTCTCTTGCACAGGATGAGGATATTTACAAAGGATCCTGGCTCAAGCCAGGCGTGGTGGCACACGCCTTTAATCCCAGCACTCGGGAGGCTGAGGTAGGTGGAGCGTTGTGAGTTCGAGGCCCGCTTGGGCTACAACGCGAGCACAAGGCTGGCCTGAGCTACATAGTGCGACCCTGCCTCAAAAAACCAGGGCCGGGAGTTCGGCTCAGTGGCTTAAGTGCCTGCCCTGGCAGGCATGAGGCTGTGAGTTCCATCCCCGGTGCCGCAAAAAAAAAAAAAAAAAAAAAAAAAAAAAAAGGATCCTGGCTCCCTGCTGAGTCTCTCAGTTAAACTTCTAAACTTCTCAAGTTGACACAATCTATCAACCATTACAGGCAACATACCCAACACCCACAACTCTTAAAGGAGAAGAACTTTATTTTGGCTGACAGTTTTTGAATGACTCACCTCATTATGGACTGGCTTCAAGGCAGAAATGGCATGGTGGAAAGGCTTGGGCAGAGGACAGCTGCTTATCCCATGGTAATCAGGAGGCAAAGAAAAGAGAAACCAAACAGCCCTCCCAGGTCACACGCCCAGTGGCCTATCTCTAGCCTGACCCCACCTCTTAAGAGCACATTTAGCTACTAAACTCATCAATGGATGAATCCACTAATAAGCATAGTGCCACGTGATCCAGTCACCTTCCAAACACATTAGACTTTGGGTGGACATTTTAGATCTAAACTGTAACAAAATGAATGCAAAAACTTTCCTGTGTTGAGGGGTTTAAGTGTGTGGTTTCTTTCCTGTGGTATTGGAATGTGCCAGATATTGGGGAAGAATGGTGAGTCCCATCTAGGGTCTATTGTGTTTTCAAACCAGCTTTTGCGTGTGAGTGTTGATCTTACCCCACCTTTCTTGCTGGGCAGGGTCAGTCAATACTGTGGTGTCTGCTTAAGAGTTGTATTCACTCCAGGCAAATCTTAGTGTCTCTCCACATCCAGAGTGCTCCAAATCCCTGTCATTTCTGCCTAACTTAACAGCTTGAAAGTTGTGAGGTGTTCCACTTGCTTCAAATGTCCCTCTGTCCAAATACCCTGGGATGTGGCAAATGTCAAAGTTCCAGTGTGTCTCTGATTATGTTGGCAGATGGGAACAGCAAAAGGACCACTGAGCTCTGTGATGGAAGGAGGTAGCCACAAAGCCAAGAGTGACCTTAATGCTAGTACTTTCAGACCCAGCCCCCTCAAAACCACACACAACTAGCCTGGTACCTAATCACAGAGGACAGGATCACCATGTCCTCTACAGCCTGAATTTTCTGCTGTCTAAACTTCTCAGGGTGTTTGTGACTAACCCACCCCTTCTCCATGACTGTCTCATATGACTATCTTCCTCCAAGTCGCTGTCATAGTGTGACCCTAGAAATCCTGAAATGTGGTTGTTCTGTGACTTCTGATTCTGGCAGTAGCTTAGTCTTAAGCAATAAACACCTTCCTGAGATTGCTATTGATTATAACACTCCCAAATATGGCAAGTGCTGCAGTGAATTTCATCCCCAACAATAGACTGCCATGCAGAAGAAGCACAGAGTAAAACCCCATGTTGTATTTGCAGTTTAGAATAACTGGGCTTTTCCTGGGGTTAGTACTGCTGGTGCCTTATTTCTTTCTGGGGCTGCTGACCCTCTCCAATCTTACCTAATTTTGTAGAAAAAAGATTCCCCTCCCTAGGAGCCAAGATTAGTGTACCTGTGTCCTTTTATCTGCATTGTCTTTAGTTTCTTCAGTTTCCCTGTAAATTCTAGATTTCCTGTTGGGTTTTTTTTTTCCCCTCTTGATTCCTGAAGTATGTCATCTTTCTCTTCACAAAGTTATTTTTCAGGGATCTCTATTCTAGCTCCTAGAGAGGCTGTGATTTGCTGCCAGCCTTTATCCTTGCCGTGTTTCTTCCCTTCCAACTAAGAATATTTTTAACCTAGAAAAGCCACAAATTCAAAAAGCAAAATTTTAAATTATATATAAAATGCCAAAAACCAAAGACAACATGAAAATCTAAAAACTGACTAGGAGCAAAAACCCACAAAGAAGAACTACAAAAAATTATAAATTTTGCATATGTTTTAATCACTATTTCTTAATAGCTACTACTTGTCTATGCTAAACACTAAAGACTTGAGAGAAATATATAAAACCTATGATAATTCCAAAAGTTTATTTCTAATGTTTAAAAGCCTATGCTAGGTTATGGGAGAGTTGAGATAATGAATTAGTCATTAGTCATTCGGGGGTAAAAAACAATTCTACATGCACACTCTCCTTTAGCATATCCTAGATTTGTACTGTATTCTATTTCTCTGTTACCTATAGTCTCTTGGGTTGTTTTATTTTTTAAAACAGAAAAAAGTGAGAGATTACAGTAAAACAATTTCAAAACAGGCCAATAGAATAACAATCAACACACTGCATATTGTTATATTCACAGTAGTTGTTTAGAGTATAGGATATAGATAGGAAACATTGTCCAGAAAATTATTAGCCCAAAATTTTCCCCTCAATGAATCAAGAGAAACCAGCTGTATAACTATTTTTTGTTATGACTGCTATGTTATTTTCAAAAGAACAATTCACAGTAAAAATGTACTCTGAAAATGACCCTGTGAAAACTACTTTTCACTCAAAATTCTTTTTCCTTAACTATCTTAACTAATTTTTTATATACATACATGGATTTTCTTTCAGTTTGTCACACAAGTGCAACAATATGATGGTTACCTATGTGTTACTTACTTAGTTCACTGATAAGTATATTTTCAAGGTGCATCCATTCAAGAGTGAAAATGTCTAGTTTATCATTCTTTATAGCTGAGTAGGATTCCATTATATAAAAATACCACATGTTTTTCATCCATTCCTCAATCAAAGGGCGTTTAGGTTGCTTCCAAGATCTGGCTATTATGAACTGTGCAGCTATAAACATAGGTGCACATATATCGCTGTGGGTATGATGTTTTTAGTTCTTTTGGGAAGATACTCAGAAGGGGAATAGCTGGATCAAAAGGGACCTCCAATCCTAGCTTTTTGAGGTCTCTCCACACTGACTTCCACAGTGGTTCCTCCAGCCTACATTCCCATCAAGAGCGGAGAAGCGTTCCTTTTTCTCCACAGTCCCCCTAACATTTATTATTGGTTGACTTCTTAATACCAGCCATTCTTTTTTTCTGGGGTGAGGTGGAATCTCAGTGTAGTTTTCATTTGCATCTCTCGAATGACCAGTGCTGTGGAACATGTTTTCACGTATTTATTTGCTGTTCGTACTTCTTCATCTGAGAAGTGTGTGTTCATCTCAGATGCTCATTTTTGGATTGGGTCTTTAAATCTTGGAGCATTGATTTTTTTTTTAAGTTCTTTATTTTTGGGTTGTTTTAAAATGTATTCCATACACTATCTTGTTTTCATGGAGTAGGACTGTTTAAGAAATAATCAGCTGTATAAAATATGTGGTCTGGTTAACCTATAACCAAAAGTATTCCAAGCTCCTAAGCCTCCCAGATGACTTGTACTTGGCCAGTGAAGCTACTGTCTGCATATATGGGAATTTATTAGTTGATGTATTTATCTCAGTGGATTGTTTCATTAAGTTTGCAGATGTTCTATCAATGAAAGACCTGTTTAAAAAAAATTATAGTTTTTCCTAGAATTTTCCAATGCACAATCCAGTATAAGAGTTAGTTAACACATTTCAGCATAGAACAAAGTAGCATGTATTTAAATCTCATGGGAGGAAGAACTTTTAGGGTATACTAAGACAGCTATGATTGAGCATGCTGGATTTTAGAAAATTTGAGAGAGTATGCAAATTCTAGCCTAAAATTCACCTTGTTGCTTTTCTGTTCAGTTGACAAGGGGTTTTCTGTGTCTCAGCTAATCATAATGAGCTTAATGCACATGTATTCTTAGCTGCCCTCTCAGAAAGGAGCCACAGATATCCATTATTGTTCTACCTCTCAAGTAAAAGACTTGAGCTGAATGGGAGTTTTCTATCAAGCAAAGTTTACTCAGATAATCTATTTCAAGGAACTACAAAGCTGTTCCAGATACCATTTGATTATAAGCGCAGATATTTCTTGTGGTTTGTGCGTATTTTAAATTGCAGTGTACTGCATAATTCTGTGTAGTAAGATCTTTGAATAAAGGCATGAGACAGGTTTTAATTACAAATCTAAAAAGTATTAACAGTCTGTTTCCCTCTTAAACTACTTCAGAAAGACAACTAAAAATGAACTAAAGCCAAGACAGTTTTTATTTTAATGAATAAAATGTTAAACATTTTTCTATGTAAAGCAAAAATTCCCTTAAAGAGTCTAAATTTACATTTATACTACTAGCTAATACTACTGTAGGTTCAGCAAGTACAAGAAGCCATATCCTGAGAGCAACTTATACTGCACTGTATAATGATTTTTATGAAGTTTAACAGTCAACACTTTGAAGGTGAGAAATGAAAGGTTTTGCAAGATAAATTATTTCTTATATAAGTTTTCTCTCACAGCAAATGATGTTTATCTTTGAAATTCTTTAAAATCTGCTTCATTTTTCAAATTTCTAGCTCAGTTTTAATATCCACTTTTGTGCATGAGATGATTGGCAGCATTCTAATACATTGGTTTTAAGTGTTTGGAAAAGAAAGGATTATGTTGAAATTGTTGCCATTAATAGCACAACTCCATAAGATGATGAAATGAGGGTAACTCAATCAAAATCTCCTTAGTTTTCCTGTGAAAATTAAAACATTTTCATGGATCTTTGTTAAATGATGTTACAGGGTTCTGAAGGGCGCAGTAACTCCCACTGGAGTTACAACATAAACACATTCAACGTATGCCCTGATTTTTAGACCTTAACCTCTCTACAAGAAGCTAATATGTAAGATGGATAACTATTTGTTGGACTGAAAACAGAAATGCCATCTTGGAAAGAAGGGAAAAGGAGATTAAATCTGTACAACTTTTAAAAGAACAG
>RJWM01031364.1:0-22488 GCA_004363535.1 Dasyprocta punctata | reverse complement strand
AAATCTGAAAATAGGTGAGCAGCATTTGAAAGGTTTTATTTTTCCCAATGCCTTCAAATAAATGAAAATATTCACATAGGAGAGAAGGCACATGTTGTCATTGTGGGAAATCCTTAAATTCTTCCAGTTACCTTGAAATAAATGAGGGATCCACACTACACAGAATCCCTATATAGATTATGTGAGAGAGCTTTTGGTATTTCCCGCAAACTCAGAAAACATGAGCAAACTCACACTGAAAGTCAGTGCAACTATAAAGTGTGGGAATTCTCCACTTTTACATGACTTTTCATAGAAATATGGCATTACATAGTGGAGAAACTCATGTAGGTTTCATCAAAATGCCTCTAGTCTTTTGGTTTCATTTGTGCTTACAAAAGACAGTATAGCAAGATGCCATGAAGCTAAGATGTACTTAGCTCTTCAGTTGGGTTAAGCGTAAGGAAGTTTATCAGATAAAACCCTGTGAATGCAAAGTGAAATTATTTCTCATTTTCCAAAGTCTTTGCATCTCAGGTACAGGAAACGTAATACAAGTATGTAATACAAAAATTTGATGTCACTTTTGTTGTGTATAGCTGTAGCATTTACACAAGATATCCTTTTTAAAAAATGAGCTTCTGACCTGTGGTTTCAACTGCTTTAGTCAAATTTCAATTTGACTCCAACTACCAAGTTCAAGTCCACTTCAATGCTGTAACAAGACTGCTCAGTCTTCTAGGCTTTGGGAAGATAGTGAGTCAAGTTGGCCTCTCATTGTTGATTGAGTGATAACTCAGGAATCTATAAAAGTCACAGATCTCTTCTGTACTCAAGTGAGCAGCACAGAAAGAACCTCTCCAACTTTGGTGTCCAGACCCTGGAATATAGCAACATGAGGAAGAGGAGGAGAAAGATGGGTCCCATGAACATGAGAAGGATCTGAACTGAGCCTTGAAGCCCATGGAGAGAGAAATTTCAGAAATCCAGCAAAAATAAAACCAGGGACAGTGGCCCTACTGCAGGGGAAGAAACTGCAGGAAATCAATGCAGTCCCCCCACACCCTGTAGGGCCTGCCCCAGTGCACCAGTCAGGGAGAAGCAGCAAGCAAGCAGTGCAGTCTCCACACCCCGTGCTCTGGTGGAGGCCCTACCAGTCAGGTACAAAGAGCAAGGGAGAAACCCAGGCCCTTGCACCTTGTGTGTTGGCAGAGATCCTAAAGTTCAGTGAGAAGCAACAAGGAAGCTGGTCAGCCTCCTCCCTGTGTGTTGGACACGGCCCTGTTGGCCAGGGAGAACCAGCAAAGAAGCTGCCTCTGCCTCCCACCTGACCCTACCCCCATAAGCAATTGAACTAGACACAGGCTGAGATAATAACTGAGGTAAGGAAGCAAGCTGACATTTAACTTCCTTCATTGACTATGTAAGACTGGGGCCAGTAACCTGAGCCACAAAATAGAGGATAACATTATCCAATATAGTAACAATTGTTGATTTCTTACTGTCCTATCACTGTTTTGTTTTGTTTCACTTTACTATTGTTTTACTCCCTTTAAAATAAAAAAAAAATAAGCCTGACCTCACATACCCCAGGATAGGCATACGCTGATTTTTAAGTCAGTAGTAAGCTTTGTCAGCATCCATCCTTTTTGCTTTACAGAACACTATAAAATTAGTGCATGAAGATGCCCAGCCTTCCACAGCAGACATTCAAGGCCATAGATCCACTTGGAAATCTGTCTCAACCCATTTGTGACCCTGAAACTCAGGCCCTCTAGTCCCACTCTAATTCAAACTCCAAGTCTTGTTTTTCTTTCTGGTATTCCAGGAAGGATAAGCTATATAAATACAATGCTCTAAGAAGTCTCAACCCAGATAACCACCATCCAATGGGTCCCCTGTTGAAGGAAAGTTCAAGCAAGATTCAGCTTGGAAGGAACTCAAGTACATCTACATGCACCAGCACAGAGCTGTTCTCAAGGGAGCTGTAAGCCAATAAACTATGATACAGCAGGAATTTGCTCCTACCTCTGTTCACATGTGCAGAGTTCCATCTCCTGATGATATCAGCACATTCCTATCTTGACAGCCCGGGCTAGGAAGCAAACTTCCACGTGTGACATGCTTTGGGAGTTTTGCCATTCACATATTTATCATGGCAGTTTAAAGAACCATACCTTCAATACTTCTCAAATAAGTGCTTACAGATGGAGGCAGTGCAACCTTCAAGTATTTTCTGGTACATAGTTCTGAGTATCTAAAACCTAGTTTGCCAAGAACTATCATCCAGCTGTCACCCCGTCCCCAAGAGCCCTTACTCATTCTCTTTGGGCTGGATGGAAGTTTTCCAATTGAACATCAGTTCTGCTCTGGGTCTGAGCATTCTGGGTTCACTTTCCATTTCACAACTTCAGGAATTTCTGAGGATCAGAACCCTCACCTTTGGACCTTCTCACACTCAGCTAGGTGTGTTCTAATCACCATGGTAGGCCCTGGCTGTCATGTCTCATTATGTAAATATATGATCCTGGCCTAGCCTTGGCCAGTATGGTGGGATTAAAGCAATAAAACCATATGGATAACATGTTTATAGCAGCACAATTTACAATAGCCAGAGTTTGGAAACAACCTAAATGCCCATCGACTGGAGAATGGATGAAAAAGATGTGGTATATTTGTATACGTTGGAGTACTACACTCAGCCAAAAAGAATGATAAACTGGACAGTTCTATAGGTAAATGGACACACTTTGAGAACGTACTTATTAGTGAAATAAATGAGACACACATGTGTAATCATATTGTTTCATTAGTGTGACAAGTTGAAAGAAAGAACAAGTATATGTTTGGATGTCTTAAGAAATTTTTGATGTGCTATAAGGTTTAGGTTTTTTGAATGTGGATATCCAGTTGTTTCAGTATATCTATTGAAGGTACAATCCTTTCTCCACTTAATTGCTTTTGCATCCTTGTCAGAAGTCAATTGTCTGTTACGCGGGTATCTATTTTGGGACTTCCTGTTGGTACCTTGCTGGTTTGTTTATCTTGATAGTAATACCAGTTTGTCATAATTAATGTAACTGTGATAAGTCATGAGATTGGGGAGGGTTAGAACTCTAACTTTGTTCCTTTATCAAAGTTTAGACTACTCCGAGTCTTTCGTATTTCTACAAAAATATAAGAATCAAAATGTTAATTTTTATTTAAAAATTGGCATTTTGAAAAAGATAAAAACTAAAGATATCAGATGCCCCCCCCAAAAAAAAACATACGGATGAGTGGCCAGTATTAGGAGTGCTCTTACCAGAAGAGGTGTAGGTAATGGTGCACCCCACTCTGACTTCTGCTTAACACAAGCCCTGCCCCACTCTGGAAGCAACTGCTTCTGCTCTCCATTAGCAAGCCTGGCCCAGCTCAGAGCCCTCACCCTGAGACAATCTGCTAAATGCCTGGAGATGAGACCTATTGCCTAGCAATGGACAAGCTTATCCTTATACTCACAGGTCTTAGAAAAGGGTTATCTATGGTTATTTTGGCATCCCTAGATCAGACAGCATGCTAATTTTTCTGCAGTCATACTTGTTTATTAGCAGCTCTGTGAGGGGTAGTTTAGTTCTATTTGAAGAAAAGCAAGGCATCCCTCAGACAACTTTATAGAGAATACAAAGCAAATAGTATGTAAACAACTGAATCCAGGTAATAGGCACCCAAGAATTGTCATATTCCAATAAATTGTTTTACACCTAGTATGTTTGTGTCTAACAAAATATGAAGTTAGTGGGATTTTTTTTTGGCAGTATAATAAGAATAGCAAGTAGAAAACCACGAGTTCCCTCCAGATGAGCCGTGGTTGTGTCAAGCACCATTCTGATACATTCCCATTTGGATAAGGATTCCAAATTCCTGATCTTAAATTTATACATGTTAGAAGTTTTGAAAAAGAACATGCCAACTCTACCCTTTAAAGTAATGATCACAACCTAGGGTGTATAGGATTATAACCTCACATTCTGTCTTGATATCAAAGGCTGCACATGAGAAACTCCAAGTCCCACCTGAAGGGTGAGACTATCTTTTTTTCCTAGATGGACTCTGCCACTTGTCCAGTCTTGACCCATGAGATTCATGAGTTGTTTCAGTTATTTGGAGGATGACTCCCTAGCACTTCTTGGCCTTGGATTGTACAGAGAACACAGCTTACTGGAGCTTACAAATGAGACTCAGCACACAGGAGGCAACACTGAACAAGACATGGGCTTAGAATCCCAACAGGCCTGAATCTAGAGGGAATTCTGCCACTCTTGCTGCATGCTCTCAGGAGCATGGGAGCTAGAGTTCTTTCTTCCACTGTAAAATGGAAATGCTAATGTCTCCCTCATGTCCTACAGATTAAAGAAATGAGACTAGACTGGCTCAGTGTTTGTCAACGTAATAGCAGCTATTACCAGCATGAGTATGTTGCACAAGTCTGAGCTCTCGCATCAAAATGGCCTTGCTCTTTGATCTGGCTATAGACTACCCCTTTAAGGCCAATAGGAATTTTAAAGCCAAGTTTATAGTCCTTGAACTCTCGGGGTCTGTGGACACTGGTTACACTGGTTTTAAATGTCTCACGTTTTACCTTTACTCCAAGCATTCCATTTGAATTTCTTCAGGAGTGGAAAGCACTTCCAGTTCATCAATGTGAAAGTGAAGAATGGAGAAAAATGATAACTTCAAAACAAGCTCCTGCAAGATTTGTACAGCATCAGCTTGGTGTACATCCTTGTGCAACTTTGTCTAATATAAGGCAGAGAAAACCTCAGCTTGGCCAGAGGAAATACTGAATATCATTTGGAGATGCTCAGCAAAGGATTTGCTAGTGCAGTTGAAGACTGCAACAAAGGAGTTGGGACTTCTAAGATTTAATCTTAAAATACTTATCTAGAGTCATGAATTACAACTGCTAAAGCATGTTTCCCATCTACAGAAGTATCAGTAACACACCCCATTCATTTTATGACCCAGAACAGAATATTGCCTGTTTCAAGAGCTACAGCAGCAGACTCACAGGTCAGTTTTAACTAGTTGCCTCCAGAGAACACAAATGGAAAATAGTTGGGAAACTCAGCTACCCACACATGGTGGTTACTTAATGGTCAACTTGAGTGGGAATACCCAATTGAGGGATGTAGAAGAGCCACATGAAGAGGATTGTTGTTGGCAAGGTATAAAAGGAGAATGGAACAGGAAGTTTCATGCCAATTTTCCTCAGAGAAGCTTTGGCAGTTCTCTTTGGAAGAGTTCTAGTCCTTGCATTTGCCAGAAATGGCTGTTTCCTTCAGAGGAGTTCTGGTTTTCACTTCCACCTTGAGCATCGTATCTCCTGGCTTTTGAAGCAAACACTTTGGCTTCCAGCTCCAGCCTTCCAGCCTGCCCACAGACTCTCTAACCTCCAGAATCAGCCATTGGGCTTTCTGGCACAGATCCTTCAGTTTTCCATTTTAGATCCTCAGCCTCCCTATATGGGCTCACGTAGGATGTTGCCATGGGCTTCAGGCTCTCAGTTGCATTCTTCAAATCTCTCCCTTGAGAATGGATCTCTTGTACTCTACATTTGACACTGTGGGTGGATACTGTCAGCTAATCATGCAAACTGTGTCCTGCATTAAATCTGTTTCTCTCACAAACACTAATATGCCACCTAAATAGAGAAGTTTAGCACAAGACGACTTAAGATGGAAAACATCTCAGGCAGATGTGACATGCTGCACAAAGTAGTCCCACTAGCAGAGAACTAGAAACCATTGTCAAACCAACAGATACAAGTCACTTATGGAACAATGGAGGTACGCCTAGGATTGTGAAGAATTAAGTAACCTGCCTCTTCCCAACTGCCTTATAGCTACAGCAGGGTTTAGATTCACGTCACGTAGTATGCTTGGCAAATATTAATCCAACTGACTACAAGGTGAGGCATTCCTGGAGGTATCCCCAACCTCTTGTTTCTAGCCATTTACCAGGGAAATTAGTAAGGTTAGTTGAAGCATGGATCCACCTCTTGCACCAGAATAAATTGGAGCTTGAGGTGATGACCAATGCTCAGTCTCTAGCCTAAGATCCAACATCACTAGATTAGTAAACTTCCAATGGGGAAGCTATTCAGGTGGTCAGAATTTCATGACCTTAATTCAGTGGTGGGGACTAACCACCACATGTTCTCTTCTGTCCACATCTTATGGTCAGTACCATCCTCTTCTCTGACTTCATGCTGGACATCCTGCCTGTAGGACTCCAGGTGTCAAATTTGTTTGGGGCATGATAGCTTGGGCATCATCCTTTATTGCCACATTGAAACCATTCTCACATCTTTATCAGGAAGAACCCCTCTGAAGACCATTAAGCAATACCAGTGTGAAACTCCACTTTCTGCCAGCTATGGTTCTACCCCAGGAACAGATTTTCTTACTCCAAGGTGAAAGACAACATGTCTTAGAAGGGGAATTTTGTGTGCAGTGGAAGACAAATTATTGCATGTTTTGGGGACAGTCTAATTGATGAACTAGAGAACAGCTTTCATGCTACCCTTGTCTGTTACTATCACTATCAAGGAGACTCAAGTCAAATGATTAAAAGTCCATTTGGAGAGTACTTAACAGAACAGTTACCAGTTCATTGCACCACAGGACTGCATCCAGGGTGAGGGCTCTATTGCATTGCCTGCAGCATGGATTGTGCCAATGGATTGGCTATTGTAATAAGAGCATTACAAGTGCCTGAAGCTTCTGCTCACCATGCTGGTGCTTTCATGGCATACTCAAGACTTTACCCACCTAGACTTGTTATAGGCAAACAGGCCTGTATGCAGAAAGTGGAATGCTCATTCAAAGACCTAGAACATTGAGACATTAATCTCAGAAGTCAGGAGTGGCTATCTGCAGTGGTAGTACCGGTAGGGTACTGGGAGATGCACCACTGCTTCCGTATTCAGCTCTCGCTACTGTTCTATGCATTGCACCAACAGATAGGGACTACTGACACCATCACTGCAGAGTCAGAAGAGCAATCCAGGTTTTTCAGGCTGCCGAAGGTAAAAAATGTACCAGCTGGTGAGGCTGAAACAGAGGACCAAATATCTAGCACCTTAAATCTTGATCACTCAAGTGATCCAACATCCAACCCTAAAGAGTTTGGAACACCTGTGACAAATCGCCAATGAACTGACTCAAACCTATGATACATATGACAAGCGATATGATTTACCAGCAGACAGGCACTAGTAGATCACCAGTCAAAGAATCAGAAGAGTGTTAACCCTTCTTACAACTAATGAAAAAGTGATGACCAAGAACTGCAAGCAAGGGTACAATCACAGCCATCCTGAAAACTTCAAGAGCGTTTAGGAACAAGTCCTTCCCATAGCCGATGGGCTTGAGGTAGATGAAGTCACTGTAAACAGAAAGTAGCATCAAATAACTGCCAATACCCCCACAGGAGCAGCTTCTTGCACGGATTTTATGAACAGATTCTTAATATTGTGGAGCCCCCGGACATATCATTTGACCCTCAGTGCTAGGGGATGCCCACATTTGTGCCACAACTTGAGACTACCTCATTAAACCCACATCACTCTGCAAGTTGGCACTCTAGTTACTATTTTTTACTTTTGCACAGAACGCTGTAAAGGGTTTTTTAAAAAAATAACCCCTCATATCCCCGTACAAGTGTACCTTACTTCCCTTCAGAATTGGCTGACGCATGAGTCACAGTCATGCCTCATGTTTAAGCCATGGCTCTCACTTCGCACTAAATGCCAGTTGTGCTGCACCATCATCTCTTTTTATCCTCTCTCCTTTCCCTTCCTCTCCTTTGTTTCCCTTCCGATTAGAAGGTTAAGTGAAACTGGACACAGTTGTTTAAATATTGCATTCTCTTGTGTGAGAAATCAAAAGGCTAAATAAGAACCAAAATGGACCATAGATGACGGGAAGCATGTTCCCATTTTGCAAGTCTTGTCTTTCTACACTAAAGCAAAAGACATGGTGCTACCAGATGATGGCTAAGCAGCGAGTCCCTGAACTTATCACTTTAAAGCATTGAACTACTCACTTTGCAACTGAGGACACTGAATGATGAATACAAGCTTCTGGACATGTTCCCCATATACAAAAATATCAGTAACACATTCCATTACCAGTCTAAGATTATCAGCGAGTCTCAGACATTAAGAGGTAGGTTAATAAAATCTGGTCAATTAAATTGCAAGAGGCAGAACACAGGCATCGCATTATGGTTATAAGACAACTGTCACTCCCAGCACAGGTGTTGTCCCTCACTGGTTCATGATATTCTCTCAATTCTCCTGATGGGTTGTCTGGCTTCAAATTATTTCCTCTTTAGAACCAATTTAGTGTTTTGTCTTTAAGGCATAGAAACTTGCCTTAATACAGACATCACTGTCACTACAGAAACAGTTAAAAGTACAACACCATACTGAATGAAGAAAAATGAAAAACATTTCTTCAAGATCAGGAATAAGAAGCTGGGTGTGGTGGCGCACGCCTTTAAACCCAGCACTGAGGCTGAGGTAGGAGAAGCGTTGCGAATCCGAGGCCGGCTTGGGCTACAACGTGAGTGCAAGGCCAGCCTTAGCTACATAGTGTGACCCTGCCTCAAAAAACCAGGGCTGGGAGTTTGGCTCAGTAGCTTAAGTGCCTGTCTGACAGGGAGGAGGCTGTGAGTTTGATACCCAGTGCCACAAAAAAAAAAAAATACAGGAATAAGTCTAGGATGTTCGTTCTCACCATTTCTAGTCAATGTGATACTTGAGATTTTAGTCAGTAATCAGGTAAGAGGAAGAAAAGGGATGTAAATAGAAAGGAAGCCAAATTATCTTTGTTTGAAAATTATACAGTGCTATATGTAAGCCCTAAGGACTCCACCAAAAGACAAAAAATTCAGCAAAGTAGCAGGATACAAAAGTCAACATTTAAAGATTGCTTTCTTGCATCATATCGTTGCACTTGTGTGACAAACTGAAGGGAAAACTAAGTACATATTTATGTATATAAAAAAATAGTTAAGATAGTTAAAGAATTCACTGAGATTTTGGTACATATTGAGGTGAATCTATAGCTAAGTTTAGGGAGAATAAATGTTTTGATATTTGTCCAATTCACATAGTCTCTCTTCACATATTTAGGTTGTATTTGAGTACTTTTGATCAGTTTTTATAGTTTTTAGGATACAGATAATGTATTTTGGTCGATTAACACAGCAATTTTACTTTAAGCTATTTTGTGATGTTGTAACTTGTGCCTTTACAATTTTACTTTTGAATTGTTCATTGCTTATATATAGGCTAACACTAGATTTCTGTATATGGCTTTGTGAAGGAAAAAAGATCGCTTTCTCTTAACCAGTTTATTATTGATGAATACCAAGGGAAAATTTCATTCATAACAGATTCATAATAGGAAATACTTAGCAATCAACCTAATCAAGGTCACTATAATGATAATTACAGGTCACTAGAAGACAAAAAGGTCTCCCATGTGAATGGATAAGTAGACCGTTATTCAAATGGCTACTAAAACAAGCAATCTAAACTAAATTGAATTTCCATAAAAATTCCTGTAACATTTTTCATAGAACTAGGAAGAGTTATACAAAAACACAAGAGGCCCAGAAGAGCCAAGGCAATCCTATGCAAAAAGGACAAGGCTGGAAGAAACAAGACATCAAATGTCAATTACACCAAAGTCATAGTAACAACAGCATAGTACTAGGGGAAAAAAGACCAAGGTGAAGTACTTTGCTCAAAACATATCATTCAATTTGGGAGCCACACCAGGTCAGCCCTCCAAGAAAAGCAGTGCTTGAGTGGATAGACCTGTGCTAGAGGAGTTCTCTCTCCAATTCTTAGCATACATCTAAAAAACAGAAAAAGCTAGCAAAGCAGAGTCGAAATGGCAGCTTTCCTGTGCTCCCTTCACCAGGTTCCCTTTAGTATCTAACAGCCATGGCACCACCAGACTAAGGCATTAACCTTGTTACTGTATTAACTGAGTTACAGGGCTGGACTTATTTCCACTGGTGTATCAAATTCCAGAAGTGAATCTTGGATAGCATGTCATATTAACATATCTACTACTTTTGCTTGTCTTGACCTTGACCATTTAAAGGGCTCTGGTCAGTTATTTTGCAATATATCCCTCAATTCATGATGGTTAAGTGTTCTCATGCATGGGCTTACGCATTTTGGGGAACACTACGGAAGTGACACACAGAAGGATACATCACGTCAGGAGGCACAGGACATTGAGCATTTCATTTCAGTCTGACCCAGGAGCACTTGTTGAATCCACTTTGACTGGATTCTCTCCTGTAGAATTGCCTTTTTGTGCAAGTACTTGGCAGATACTTTGGGACTATGCAAATCCTATGTTTCTGTTCAACTACTGCCCTTTGCAATTTGGTTATTGAATGGGGAGCTACCAAGAAAAGAAAAATAAAACAGTAAGAAATGTTTGCATTAGTGACTTTAAACTTCAGGTCTTAACCGCCAACACATCCCTGCAAGCTCACTCTTCAGCATCTCTTCTCCAGCATTCCTTCAGAGACTAAAAACAGGACATTTCAAACTGCAGAAGTTGTAAGCTTCATGATGCCCTAAACGAAGTTCTGGAAAGACTGCCAATTCACTCACACAGCATTTTAGTCAGCAAAGGAGCATCTTTGCAGATGGAAACTGCTACAGTGTAGTTGGAGGGCGAGGGTGTGGGCATCAGAGCATAGATTAATAGAGCATGTCCATAGGGAGAGGGTTTTATTTGAGCACCAGAATTCACTGTTCAATATTTGATCAGTAATTTGGATAAAGACATGGGTCAGATCAATAACGGTAGCATTATTTAAGCTAAGGTTTTTCATACTGACAGATGTTTCAACCCCAGTCTATCAAAGTCTGTGCATCACCCTAGATTAACCTGAATGATCAAGACCTAGCTTTACTAAGGCAAAACCTTTCCAAAAATCATCTTGATGGAACAAACAATTCAGGTTCAACAGAAGTAAAAATGGAATGCCAGAAAAACTGAACTCCTATTCGAGCTTTTTGCTGCTCAAAAGTGGCATTTTTAGTAAGCTTATTGGTACAATAATCACATTCATCATAGTGTATTTCTACTTATACACGATATATTTTGATTCCTCTTTTCTTCCCATTCCCTTCCCATGTCTTCAACCCTGCTTCCGCTCCTTATTTACAGTTTTGTTTCCATTTTATCCTTTTTCTCTCCTTCCTTTCTCTTCCCCTCACCGCAGTTTCCTTTTAAACAATTTCTGCCCATTTTGTAGTATCTGTCATACAGTGGTTCTTATTTACACTTTTAGTTTCTCACACTAGAAAGAATGGGATACTTAGACATGTCTCCGATTTATTTCACTTGAGTATGGTCTCAAGATCCATTTGTTTAGCTATCAATGTCTCACGTGTATCTTTTATGGATTAGTACTCCATTGTATTTTAAAAAAACCCTATCCACTCATTGGCTGATGGGCATCTGGGCTGTTTCCAAGATTTAGCTGCTACAAACTGTGCTGTTATAAACATGGGTGTGCATAGATTACTGTGGCGTGATGCTTTTAATTTGTTTGGGAGGATACCAAGGGGAAAAATAGCTGGGTCATATGGGACCTCTAGTCCTAGTTTGAGGAATCTCCACACTGGTTTTCACAGTGGTTGCACCGGTCCACACTGCCACCAGTGGAGAAGAGTTCCTTTTCCCCCACAGGCCTGCCAGGATTTGTTAACAATTGCTTTATAATAGCCATTCTTTCTGAAGATGGAATCTCAGTATTGTTTTAACTTGCCTCTCTTGAATGACCAATGATGTTGAATATCTTTTTCATGTTTACTTGCTATTTATACTTCATCTGAGAAGTGCATATTCTTCTCAGATGCCCATTTTCGGGATCTTGAGATTTGGGGAGGGGGGGTCTGGTTTCAAGACAGTGAAGATCTGGATGAAGAAAATAAACTAAACCATGGGACCCTCTGCCATCTCCATGCTCCCTAAATGTAATCAGTTTATACCATAGTCTCTCAGCAAGCTATTCCCTCAAACCATGCATCTGCTTTGCATAGATGCTGCCCAGGAGTCAGAGGTAGTGGCACAAAGCAGGAACACAACTGCTGAATCCAAATTAGAATCTTGCTTCCCCTTACGCACGGGGTGACCTCAAGAACTTCATTCAGAAAGTCAGGATTCCACCTCCTGCCTCCAAGGGTCAAGGCAGATTGGCCAGTAGTTAGAATCTGGAGGTTCTTCTCCAGTCACAGGCACATGCAATGGAGGCTGCCAACATGAAACTTAGTTTGGCTTCCTGCATGCAGTCTACGGTCAGTGACCAGGGTTCTAGAGTCAGAGAGACACAGCCATTGGAGCACTCAATGCTATGCAGTCCTAGAGTCAGGAGCAACCACACAGCTTACTTAAGGTAGTAAAGCTCTGTCGTTGCTAGCGTACCCACCACTGTTGCATTGAGACTCTAGATGTGAGGCCAGGAAGCCCACTTGGGATTAAAAAGCCCTAACTCATCCTCCAGTCAGATGATCATATTGCCTATTTTAGTGCAAAGCACCCCCAGTGTTAAGTGGTATTAGTCTAGAGATTTTAAGGTTATTTTGGACCATACAAGTGACTATTTTGCAGCAAAAGTTTGAACTTGCACAGGCAGTAGGATTAGGTGGCTCATTGGAGAACTTTTAAAGCATTTCTTTCAGTTTCTTGCCTTGGCACCTTTGGGCCATACTTTTCAAAGGTGTCTGGTAAAGTGCAAATGCTCCAAGTCTGGATGGACAATCATGATTTATGATGGGTCATCGTGATCTTCAGCGTCTCACACCTTAAAGCTCAAGGACACAAGACTCTCAAAGATGTCCCTATTTTACAGAGCAAATATAGCCAAGAGTTGTTCAAGATTGCATAGTGGGAGACAAGATTAGCACCTGAGCTTAATCCTTAGCCAAACACATCTGCAAAGTGGTAAAGACAGTGTTCCATCACCATAGAAGACGGCCTGGCACATGGTAGATGCTCTCGTGCTGAATGAAACAGCACCAGTGCCAGGCATCTCTCTGCTTCTGGAGGTGCCATCTCCCGAACACAGTTCCCAGAGGCCCTGGGTGAGGGTTCAGATTAGGCTGACATCTTGTGTTCTGGTGTTTGCAGGCTCTGAGGCTTTCCATTCTCTCCTTGCTGTCATCAGCTTTGGGTGGGGGACTGATATTATGGAATCTGATAAAGCTCCCTAAGTGGCAGCAAGATGTGAATATTCCCACTGATGTCATCTGGTTAGCTAGCTGGGAAAATGCCTGAAGAGTGTCCTGGCTTGTCACTGAGATAGGCAAGGGTGCCATGAGGAGCTGTTGCAAACCCAGTTGGATGGGGTCACCACTGTGTTATATAAAACGGTTGGCTCCATGAGCAAGGCCACTTGCAGAATCACATGTGCAATCTTACCAGGATGACTGTCAGTCTCGTGGTTTGATAGACATGTCCAACAGGGCTGCATTCAGAGCACAGATAAGTTAATGACCTATTAGTGACCAGGAGGGAGCCAGAGAAGACCACTGGGCAAAATCTTGCTCCACATTCCAAAGCCACAACTTTGGATGGGATAGAATCAGAGTGTCAGGCAGACAGTTTCCCTGTTAGATGTGCACTTAGAAATCACAACCTACTAAAGGATTGGTCAGGATAGGGATCAGCTAGTGAGGACAGAGGTAACTCTTTGCTGGGCATGACTGCAGGATGGTCAAGCCTGGAGCTGACAAAGCAAAACAAGGACTCAGTGAGACACTCAACTCTTAGTTTAGCTGGTGGCTAATGAATCAGTTAGTAAAGGGAGTATAGACATTAAATGTCAGCTGTCTTGACACAAATCTTAAGATGCCTGCCAACAAGACAACGGAATGCGATGCATTATAAAAGGGATTTTGATTCTCTGCATGGTCTTGGTTCCATTCTGCCTTTGGCTTCAATGAAATGGCTACTATTTGCAGTAGAGAATGTATTGTTCCCTGAAGAACAATCTGATTGCATCTACTGGGAATTACATGTACTCCTCTTGAACCCAGCAATTCTACCCCTAGGAACCTATCCCATAGTATTAGAAGCAGTTCAGGCCATACACATAGGAATATTTATTCTGCAGTTTTCAGGAGCCCAGAGCAAAAGAGCAGAGTATACTCCCTAATATGGGGGGATTGGGGTGCATTTGTTAAGGGCCACTAAATATCAGTGTAGTCACTTAACATTTTAATACACCATAAATTCAGATGCTTATTGAATTGGTAAAGCCACCCAACTGTGCTGTCTGGGAAACTCAGTTAAGTTTCAAAAGCATAAGTGGCCAGGCCCAAGTCGGGCAGAGCTGACTGAAGAGCGGGAAACAAGGGATAGTCAGGGATCTCCCCCAGTGAAGGCGACCATTTTGCATGAAGAATTAATCCTTCATGTATGCAACTAACAAGGGCATCCAGATGCAAGGCAAAAGCCGATAGAACTGAGACACAAATGTGTTCTCAGATTGAGACCTCGCTTTAGTAATAACAGACCCAAAAGACAGGCAAGGAGAGGCAAGAGGACTCAGCTCCCGTCAGCTAGGTGTAACTCACACAGCTCACTCAACAGCAACGCTTTCCCAGAAAGCTCACAAGAATGTTCCCCAAGAGCCCACATTTGAGGCCACATAAAAGCCAGGCCCAGAGAAGATGGCAGGATCCTTTGATCATGTATGTATTTGACTATGCATACCATGAACCTGAAGATTTTGCCTTCCCCTGCTTAGTTTATACCCTCAGGAGACTAACCTAAGATCCCGGGTCCATACGAAGCATCTGTTAGGGGTTCACTAAGAGACTTAGGTCAAGGTTCTTAGAAGTGGATTTGTCCAAGTTCAGTCATTGCCTTGAGTGAGGAACAGGGGAAGCAGATATCCTGTTACAAGACTGGACCCTCGCCCCCTGAGCCACATACTTTAGACATTAGAGACAAAGTAGCCTCAAGTAGCTTTTTTCAGACCACACACAGTCCCTTTCTACAAGATACTAGATACCAGTCACCCTGCATACCACCCACAGCCCCTGGGAACTGAAACTGCCCAGATCCCAGCTGATGACCAGGAATCCTGTACCATGTGACCTCGGTTCCAGGGCCCAGCTGATTGGACCCAAATGGCCACCTGACCCTGGAACAATTTGCTCATTGGCTGGCTATTGGCCCAGGAGCCTGCCATAGAGGAAGGTGCTGGGGCCATGTTGGAAGGGCACTTGAATTAAACTTTTGCTTTTGTTGGTTTTTGTGTTAACATAAAGCCCAAAAGCCTCTGAGAATCCATGACCTCAGCTGCTTCACTTGTAATAGAACTCTATCAGCTCCCTCGATGTCCCTCCTACCTGGGCTTTCTTGAGTGAGGTGGTGGACATGAAGCACAGAAAAGGAAGCTCACATAACTGGTGAGCAGAGGGTGATGCCTTGCAGTGACTTGGAAGTTCAGAATGAAAACTTAAGCACCATCCCAAATTAAGAATTGCCACCCTCTAATTGCTGTCTGACATTGAGTGGCATATATAACTCATTATATAACTCAGTATTGATTAACCATGTGAAACGTGATCATGTGGCATGGACCCTAAGGTGCGATTCAGAAAGGGAATTTAGTATAATGTAAGACACTCAAGTGCTTATGGTGTGAGCTATTTTGACAGTGCCCCTGCTTAAATTCAGTCCCCTTCAAGGCTTAGCCTCCTGATCACACAGGAACCACCCTAAATTTTCTGGTACACTTCATGACTGCCATCACATGATTACCAACTGGCATCCTCCATATAAGGTCAAACATACTATCAGGTACCTATCTCCTCCAGGACACGAATTCCCTCATTCCACTCAATATACCTCATTTAGACATCAGCACAAAGTCATAGGACCAGTGCACCAAGGTCAGTGGATGCCAGCAAAGTCTAAAGCCTAAGAAAATGTCAGACCTGTTATTGATAAAGCTGCCCTCCTCCCAAGTGTCCTCTGTGGGCTACAGATATTCAGCATACAGTTACATTTAGAACAGCCACCTCCCACTTAACAGGTGAGGGTGAACAGCCTGGAGTTTTGATTGGTGTTTTTCTATTTTAGTTTTATTCTCTTTAAAATTAAAAAAAAAGATACCAAAGTATGAATGGACTTTAAAGAAATCTTAGTGTTCCCATGTGTATCAGGCTCATGGTCCCACAAACAACAAAGTCATGAGCAAAAGGAGATGGTGAGGAGAATTTATTGGAAGTAAGAGGTAGAACAGCTTCTGGATTTCTAGAGGGGTCTCAAATAGGCTGCCACCAAGGCCTCTCAATCCAGTCACATAGTTAAGCAGAGCACAAAAATTGCTCATTTAGTGGACACCTATCACAGTTGGCTCTGTGAAGTTACAAATGTGACCAATTAGAACTCAGGCTCCAACACAGTTCACACAATGCTTATGGGAAAGTAGGATCTTAAAACTGGCTACTTAGTTTTATAATTTCCTCAGAACTCAACTTAGTGGGTAGCTGCCTTTCACGTTGCCTGAGGGAGTTCATGCTTGGTCCCAAGTCCTATTTTACTATTTTTATTTGAATTTCCATTAAACAGCTGACTACCCAACTATCTCAACCTCTCCCCTGCTGCCTTATACATAAAATAACTAGATAAGTTTTTTCTAAATTACCCATCCCACTGGAGACTTTATTGCAAAATTTACATTAGATAAGAAAATGAAATCTCTGGGCATAGTGGGTAGAAAACACACAAGTGCTTGATAGCTATTCTTGGACCTGTACATCCTGGTATTCAAAGAACCTAGTTGCTACCAGACCCATTGCCTCTGCCCCTGCCAGCCATGGGACCAACCCTGCCTCACCCAGGGGATACCTCTGAAGGCCCTCGGTAACTTCCAGAGGTGAGCTCTCTGCAAGATGGGATCTCAAGGGCAGTTATGGCTTCCACTTTACAGCTCTAGCCAGGCTGGGCAATTCTTTTGAGTTCAAGTTAAATACCACATGGCAGGGGAAGGGGGGAATCAACAGCAGCAGTCTCATTAATAAGAGACAGCTCTATTCCTCTGCAAGTATTTAAACCTAGCATTGTGTTTTAGCACTTGAATTTCATGACTTTCAATTAGATAAAAATATTCATATTTCCTTTGCACAGGAAGAGAAGGGTGGACAGTGCTAGAAGCCAAAGAATATCCAGACTTCCCACTTACGGCTTAAGCCCAGCCTGCAAGATGATCTGCTTTTGTCTGCAGAGGTTTTTCCTAAAGACCTTAAATTGCCAGGATTAAAGAACTCCAGATCCTGAGCTTCAATTGAAAAGAGGGTCATAGTCTGGCAACATGGCGGATGCGGGATCTGCCTTCCCATAGGGCCTCAGGGCTGAAGTGAGTTCTGCTACCTATGCCACCTCCCATTGCTCCTGTCCATGCCCCACCTGGCCCTTTACACCCCTTATTTCTCAGATCCAGAGGAGTGTTTAGGTCCGAGATGCCCACAATGAAGTATAGCATTTATAGCATATACTAGGGTGTGGAAAGTGAGAAGGAGAAAGCAACAATGCAGCCCTTGTTTTTAAAGCTAGATTTGATGATCAAGAGGGTTAGAATATTCTCTCCATAAGGCCATTCTGCTCAGTCCATGCATCATCCTTTGAGATTGGATACTTCAAGAACTACCAGACCACTGAACCTCTGTTGACCCAATAAGATGGGAGTTTTATCAAGACTTGAGTACATACTCATATCCTAATATTATAAATAGGCATAGATTTAGAGTCTATTTAGGAAACTTCATATAAACACCACCTTTTGATGCACATCTACTCAAAGTATGGCTCTTTATAAAACCCACTTGTTTTCCAGGGAACAGTTTTCCACTGTAGATAGCTCTTTATTGTATATGCAGTGCTGCCACTAGAAATTGTATACACAGAGCCACAGCTTTGCTCAAATATAACACTGTACTTGCAAATAAGTGCAAGTCTAGACCCCAAGAAGAAGTGAGGTCTGAATCAGTTTGCTTCTTTTCCAAGTATCAAGAGCGGATCCCCAAAATGGCACTTTCAAATTAGTTCAAGGTACAGATTCCCCCTCGAAGGGACACTTGGAGAATTCTTTTGAGTCATGTAGCGTGTGGCACCTGCTTATACAAGGGACTGGCCCATGTATGATTTAGACTTATGACCTAGCCTAGTTTCAAGCAGTCAAGTAAATAAGGTTGTTAGATCACTGGGTAAGTGTCCTCTCCTAATCCAAATCTTCCAAAAAGTGGCGAGTCCAGACAACCAACGCAGACTCTTCCTGACAGCATGAACTTGATGCTACCTCAGTATTCCCCTTCTGGGTACAATGGGTCCGCACTTCCTTTGCTTAACAAGACTCAGAGGGGAGAGCTTGGGTAGCACTTGTGCCTTTGCTTACACTGTCAGCAAAATGGGGTTTAGAGTATTCAAAATGCACCCGTTACCCCAACACCTGACATTTCAACCATTCGGCAGTACTAGGTTCTTTCTACCCATCACTTCCATGAATTAGCATTTCTAAACAAAGAATGCTGAAAAGGCCCAAATGCCCTTCCCTCAAAGTAAAGTCTTCCAATCTTTGAACTGGAAGTCAGTCTCATCCCTATTTAATAGGAACGTTCTGCTCCATAAAGCTCCCAGACTCACATGGACAACACCTTACCCAACTCCAGCCAGAAGTACAACTGCAGCTTCAAAAGGATTGAGACTCAGGAATAATAGCACGGTAGGCATGGGGGCCATGGGTCTGCCTCCTAGCCTATTTTCCCACAGGAAGGAAGGGGAGGTTTGGAAGCAATTCCACACCAGAACATTGAGGTCCCGGCTAGAAGGAAGAGGCTATCCTTGCTCCAGAGGTAGGCAGAGGAATCTACCACAATGTGGGCTTCTGGCTGCCATATCAGAAAAGCACGACAAAAGGTTACAGGATCTCCTAGGAAGGCTGTATGACATACACAAGCCTGCTTGCTTTTCCATATTCAAGGCATGAGCCTGGGCTCTGAGGAAACGCACACTGGATCTCAAGTTGGCCATTGCCTTTTCTAGGTCTCCAAAAACATGCAACTGTTGATAGTTAATTTCAGGGCATTCACAATCCCAATCAAAATACCACTTGCTTACCTCACAGAGCTAGAAAAAGCATTCATGAAATTCATCTGGAACCAGAAGAAACCTAGAATAGCAAAGGCAATTCTGGGCAACAAAGGTAGGGCAGGAGGCATCACAATCCCTGACTTGAAACTATATTATAAAGCTACTGTGATAAAATCAGCATGGTACTGGAATAAAAACAGACCTGAAGGATCAGTGGAATAGATTAGAAGATACAGCCACAACTACAAACACACTTAGCCACCTCATCTTTGACAAAGGGGCCAAATAGGGACCTTGGAAAACAGCCTCTTTAACAAATGGTGCTGGAAATACTGGCTTTCCATATGCTGTAAATGAAAACTAGATCCATGTCTATCACCATGCACTAAAATAAAGTCAAAATGGATCAAAGATCTGACAAAGCAGACACACTAAACTTGCTGGAAGACAAAGTAGGTAAAAATCTTGATGACATAGGAGTAGGCAGAGAGTTCATAAACAAAAATCAAGTTGCACAGGAAACACTTCCCAGAATCAACAACTGGGATCTTATCTTACTAAAGTTTTTGCATGTCAAAGGAAATCTCCAACAGAGTGAAAAGAAAACCCATGAACTAGAAAAATCTTATCCAACTGTCCATCAGACAAAGGACATCTAAAACATATGAAGAATTAAAAGAAATCAGGCCCCTAAAATGCAAGGACTCAATCCAAAAATGGGCATCTGAGATGTACACACACTTCTCAGAGAAAAATACAAATGGCAAATAAATATATGAGAAAATGTTCAACATCAATGGTCATTCGGGAAATGCAAATTAAAACACTGAGATTCCATCTCACTCCAGAAAGAATGGCCAAGATTAAAAAAATCAGTAACAAACCCTGGAGGAGCTTTGGGGAAAAAGAACTCTTCTCCACTGTTGGTGGGAGTGTAGACTGGTGCAACCACTGTGCAAATCAGTGTGGAGATTCCTCAAGAAGCTAGGATTAGAGATCCCATTTGACCCAGCTATCCACTCATAAGTGAGATAAATCAGACTCACATGTATAAATACTGTATTGTCTCCCTAGTTTAAGAAACTGAAACAGTGTATATGATCCAAAATCTACAATAAATACTGTGTAAGGGTAAGAAACTGCTCAAAGAGCAAAAGTAATTGGGAAAGGGAAAAGGAGGAAAGGAGGAAGGGAAAAGGAAAAAGACATAAATTTGTATATATGTATATGGAAGATAACTAAAATGACTATACTGCTGGATGTGTTAGTTATTGAGAAAGATTGGTTAATACCCATATTAGATCAATTTTACAGGTCTATATCTGTTAATGTAAACAACCATGTTGAAGGTAACAATATGCAATATTGCAACCACTGTCAAGTTCCTATCATCTTGTTTTGTAAACCTATAATGTTACTGTTGTGGATTTGCTGTTGTCATTTGTTTGTCCCTTTTGCTTTTTGTCTGTCTTAAAAAAAAAATCAGGGCATTCAGACCCCAGCAACTATGAGCCAGTCGATTCAGAGGTAGACATCTGGTCAAATTGCATACACATAAGGGACACTTCTCTGGATCAGATAAGAGAGGTACAGCTTAGTTGACCAGCCTAGAGTCAACCAGTGTGATGGTTGTTTGTGTCAATTTAAGAACCACCCAACTAAATAGAGTCAACATAGTTCTGGGTGTGGAAGACCCACCCTAGGGAGCATAGTCTCCAGAAAGGTCTAAAAGGGAAGTAGAGGAAGGGTTGCTTGTTTCCTTTAGAGGAGCTCCAGTTGTTCCTTTCATCTTGGACATCACCTCCTGGCTTTCACCACAGACTTCAGCCTTCTGATGCAGACCTGTCCACCTCCTCACATGCACCCTCATGGGACACTACTGAGTCCCAGGCCTTCAACTGGATCCTTCAGATCCCCAATGCACAGACAAACCTTTTGCAGTCTTCCACACCCGATTCTGGACAGCCACTGTATATCAATCTGTAAATTCTTATATATTTGTGCATCTTGTATAAGTCAGTTTCTCTAGTAAACACTGACTGCTACACCCAATAGCCTCACCTTGGTGGACCATGTTTACATCATGGCTCTCCTCATAGTCCACAGCCAAACCAAGACATGAAAGACCAATAAGGTGAACTTTTGGAAGTTCACCATTAAATGGCACATTTAAATTTATCAGCAAAATTAACAGTATCCCCAAGGCTTGCTAAGGCCCTTCACCCAAGGGCCTTCCCTGCCACCCTTTACACTCCCTAGGGCTGAGACTCCCAGGGGAACTTCCTCTTGGTGTGGTCCATTTCCTCTCCAACTGCTCTCAGAAGCTGAGGAGATGGAGGGGAAGGGGAAGGGGATGTGGCATAAAAGGCTCAGGTTAGCTTTGTGTTCAAGATGGGCTGACAGTTCAGAGAAGGCCCCGATTTACTGTGCCATCCATTGTGCCAACCATCTGTCCTCATTAACTCACAGGGGTTTATAGACTAAGTCTTTTCCACATATCCACGGCATAGGAAAGGTTCCACTTTTTTATAGTCCACGTACTTTCATGTTCTGATCATTTGCCTCCGAGTTATGACCCTGGGCACAGACCGCAGTACCTGCTCTTGTTCCCATTAACAAGCCAGTGAGCTCTTCCTGAGAACATGAGGGTTGCCAGGAAGTAAGTCCACATCAGCCCACCAAAGACTTCAGGGCACAGAGGCAGTCTCTGCTCTGAAGTTCATGCACGTGTGTTGAGAAATACTCAGAAAACGAGGCCAGCCCCACACTTCACATTAGAAGACCAGAACAGACCTTTGACCCGAAGCTAATTCTTGCTGGGATTGGCAGCTACCAAGGATGGGACACCAGCCTGAGGGACTCTACTTCCAAATCCAATTGCTACCTTCATTTCTGCTTTTTAAACTTAAGACTTCTCCACCCTCTTAGCAGCACCTGGTAAGCTTCTCCAAGTGTGCAAGCATCAATCCCTCTGAAAAGCAGAAGCCAAGGATGGGTTACTGCGGAGGTTATACGGGGAGGGGGAATTGTTCAGCATTAAGCTAAAGTTGGAGCTTCAAGCACCAAAGCCAAGGCTTCTTTGTATTTTTTGAGTTTGTATAACTCTCCCTTCACAGGCCTTATGACTGCCTTTCATTTTGTTTGCATTCATGTAGAACATCTTCTCAGAGCAGGGGCATGACAGCAGGCAGGTAGTTTTGTTGAAAAAGTTACTCCCCTGTAATGCTTCCAGGCCTTGAGAGGTTTGGCAAGGGATTTTGTATTCTGTAATTTTCTAAAGTAGCAGCTTTTCACACCTGGAAAGCTGCAAGATCTTGGTCTC
>RJWM01031363.1:0-22519 GCA_004363535.1 Dasyprocta punctata | reverse complement strand
ACTCCAAACTCTTCTTGACTTGATGGCTTGTGTTGAGAAATCTATTGTGATTCTGATGGGTTTTCCTTTGTAGGTGATCTGTTTCTTTTCTCTAACAGCTTTTAATATTCTGTTTTTGTGTTGAATTTCTGGGATCTTGGTTATTATATGTCTGGGTGTAGATTTATTTTGGTTATGGCTAGCTGGAGTTCCATATGCTTCACTTATCTGAATGTCACTTCCTTTTCCCATGCTTGGGGAGTTTTCTGATATTATTTCTGTAAATAGACTTTTAATGCCATTTATATTGACCCCTGCTTTTTCACTCACACCTTTTATTCTTATGTTTCTTTGGGTTGCCTTGTAGCCGCTGAATTGTTACTTCCAGGTTCCTTGTTATTTTTAAGAGATCTTTCCTTTTGCGATCACAAGCTGCAAACCTGTCTTCAAGGTTTGAAAGTCTATCTTCAGTTTCTTTCAAGTGGTTTTGTCAGCTTTCAATGGAGTTTTTAATTTTCTGGCTATCTCTTTGACTCTGTTTCATGTATTCTAAATCTTTTTTGTATTTTTCATTCAAGGTTTCCCTCATTTTCCTATGCTCCATTTTTGTTATCTATGTCTTCTTTAGAGATGCCTAGAAATTCTTTTATTATGTTTTTCATTTCTTCTTTTACCTGAGTTAGTATTTCTGTTCTAATTTCTTTTATAGCCTCATGAAGTTGTTTCTTTACTTCAGTTGCTATCACCTCAGAAACTTCAGTTGTGCAACTCCTGATCTCCTCTGCATTTGCATCTCCTGGACTTCCTCTACTTGGACTGGAGGCCAGAGACTGCCTTTTGCTTCTCTGTCTTGACATATTCCTGGGTTCTTCTGGACAAATGGGTACTGGGGTCCCAGGCACTTCCTGCATTGGCTACAATTTCTCTGAAGCAAGACTGTTTGGTTCTTCTAGCCAGTGCTGGCTACAGATATCTAATGGTGGCCATTGGGTGCACTGGTGCAGGGCTGTCTGCTGCTTTTCCCAGCCTGTGTTGGTGACCCAATGACTGGTGGAGTGCACGTGGGGGCGGGGCCACCACCTGCAGACCTGGGCTGGTCACTAATGGGGATCCTCCACTACTGCCCCTGGAGCATGTGTGGGGCCACTGCCTCCAGATCAAGCTGGCTACCCGCAGGGACCCTTTGAGATGACCCCTAGAATATATGTGGGGGCAGGGCTCAGTCTGAGTAATTTCCATGGGTCTGTGCCCAGCTAGGAGCTGCTGGAGGAAGCCAGGAGCAGTTCTGGTTCCAGGCTTATCCAGCCCGACTTCAAAATGGTTCCCAGGCAACTGGTCTCTCTCGTGGGAGGATCGAGTCCTCTGTACTCACCATCAGCCAGTTCAGTCTTCCAGGTCTGCTCCCCCATCCACTGCCGCTCTCCTCCAATGCTGCCTCTCTTTGCAGAGGCCTCCAGGGTCACCACCACCACCTCACCTTGATCGTGTGTCCCCAGGTTTCAGCAGCTCCTCTCACACAGTGGGTCCAGCTCCAGGTGAAGGCACCGTCAGCTACCACCTTCTTCTTCATTTAAGTTTTCTTTTTACTCTTTCTGTGGGCTTCAATTCTCACTTTAGATTCTTCCTGGGTCCAGGGGACACTTCCTTCCTTCTTATCTTCCCCATGATGCTATATTTTAGCATCTGGGCTGTATCTCTCAGAGAGGCTGTTTACTCTGCCGCTTACTATTCTGCCATGTTCCTGGAAGTCCCTCATAAATATCATAGACTTATAAGATTATAAAATATCTTTAAATCTATCTTAATTCAACTAAATATGCTTCATAACAACTTTGAAAATATAGCTAGATTGCATTAACCATTTTCATTTTCATTTTTAGCAAGAAAAAAAAAAACACTATGCCAGTTCCTCTGAATGCAGCCCACTGGGTAAAGACCTCAGGATGTCACCTGGGTGACATGTACGTCAGGGGTGCACGCTGCCTCCCGAGCCTGCTGATGCCAGGCAGAGCAGCGGGTGCTGGGTTCAGACCTCGGCCACCCTCCTGCTCTCAGCCTCGAGCTTGCTGAGCTGATGACTAACAGCTGTCATTAGCAACTCGAAGTCATATTTTTTGATGTCAAAAGTGATAAATTAAGAGTATGTACTTGTTTCTATAATTTCTTGATAATGTGTTTTAAAGATACCTTGCCGCCCTAATTAAATCTTAAACAAACAAAAGACCAAAGTTCCAAGTTGAGAACATCAATCTCCACACATGTTCACTGGATGGCGGACAGAGGCAGCACCTATGTGGTCACACAGAGCAATTATAAAGGGGTGCAGACAATCCCCGGTGTATCGGGTGATATGCTATGTACCCCCAAGTCCTCATAATTCTGATGGGGCTGAGTTATTGGTTTGTTGTTGGTTTGTTATCTGGCAATGTGAATGCTGTGCCCACCCAGGGGTGGAGCCGACATACAGTGTAAGGGAAGGCGGGTCTTCCTCTTGTTCGCTTCCTCTTCCACCTCTCTCTTGCTTGCCAGCGTGCCTTGCTACTCGTGGCTGCCATGAAAGGCAGCCTTGCCCCGCCATGCTGACTTGGAGCCAACTAATGGACTGAAACTCCCAAGAAACTGTAAGAATAAACCTTTCCTTCCCTAACTTTGGGTGTCAGGTATTTTGTCTCGGCAACGAGTGAAAAGTAACCAAGACACCCGGATTTTACCCTCCTCTTGGAATTCAAAGATGACAACTCTTAAAATTCCAAATCACTCATTTTACCTCTTAGAAGCATATGCTTAGTTGAAAAAATAAAGGCTGTTCCTAGTTTCAGAGGGGTCCTGTTTCCTTAATGAATTATTCTTATGGCATTAACTAAAATGCAGTATCTTGCATGTACATCATATCAATGGAAAGAATGCTTCATTGAAATTTAGCAGATAAATAAAAACATTCACTAAAATGTTATTCATTAAATAACAAGTTACCCCAGGAAAAAAGTGCAATGCCACAATGAGTTGGAAATTACTGTTTCTTCCTTGAAGAACTGAGCTGATTATATATGAAAATGACAATGGTTAATCCAATCTAATTATATTTTCAAAGTTGTTATGAAATGTATTTAGTTGAATCAAGATATATTTAAAGATATTTTATAATCTTATAAGTCTATGATATTTCAAGAAGCAACTTAGTAGTATTGTAGTAAGGGGCATTTTCAAGATATTTTGTAATTAAATATATTTCATAGTCAGCAAAGATTTAATTTTAACAATTTCTAACATATATATGTGTGTATATATATATATATTTAAATGGATATATCTTGGGGGTCTTCCACTAGCAAGACTTTACAATATTAAAGTTGTTTATCATAAGATATTCATTATCCCATCAGACAGAATGAGTAAATATCTCACCTATGGTACTGTTCTCTTTAAGAGATTCTAATGTGTGCCTTTTAGTCAGATTTCAGAGTCCTTCGCCATTCTTTATGTGTGATGTAGTTGTGGATAATATTACATAGGGGGCCCAAGGCCACCCTCAGTTTCTCACAGTGAAGATCTGTGGGAATCATCCTTGGTCTCCACTTACCTGTTACATGACTTCTACAATGCAACAATATTTGTGATTCTGATCTTTTATTATCAATTTAAAAATGCCTATACTCATGTAAATCAGAAACAAAGTCACAAGATCAGATCTTCACTTGAGCAATAATAGTTAATTCACCATCTCAGGATATTTATTGCAATATAAAATTGCTAAAGAATTATCAATTTCCATTTCCATTTTGAATCGCCTCTGTAAATATGTTGTTACTTCTAGATGGAGAGGAAACTAATAACCTGAAAATGAAATTGAGAGATTCTACTAGGAAAGATTCAACATAGAAGATTCTGAAGTGGTTTGCCAATGGAATGCTCGCACTTACACATAAAGAAAATATTCCAGGAGTTGGGTGGGGAGAGGCCCAGGAATTTTAGGAAACATGTGGTTGAGGAATTTAATTTTTAAATCCAGTGAAGGCAAGAAAAATATAATTCTTCCTCTTTTCATATTTATATAATCCAAATGTAACTTTCCTATATTTAGCAGTTCCCTCTTTCTATGAAGAGGAAACAAAATCTTCACAAAGAATTTCTTTCAGTTGCTATTACACGTAGCCAGCACCTTCTTACATTACACAGTGCACCCCCAGGACACGGGACGGGAAAGCCTAGGTACCACACAAATCTATGACTGTCTAGCTGATCACATATTGGACCAAATGTAGGCATCTGATCTGAGGGGGGCTGATCAAATTTCTAATTTGGGGAAATTTAATATTGGGTCACAATAAATTTATTAAAAGAAATTGTGCTGCAGAGTCACACACACAGAGATTGTCATGACTCTTCAAGTTCTCATATAAGAAAGAGAGAAGATGGAGGAGGGAGAGGAGAGGAGAAGAAAGGAGAGGAGGGGAGAGGAGAGGAGAGGCAGAGATAGAAACAGAAACAGACAGAGAGAGGTTTTAGAATATGCTAAAAAGAATGTTCTTGAAGAGATAAATGGAGAATGAGACAGCAGGGAGAATCTGTGATTGTCCTGATCCCTTAGAACAATTCTACTTTTTACTCTGAATTCCTCTAAATCATTAGAATAAGTTGCATGTCATTTAAGTTGGTTTTAGAAGGGTTCTGTTTCTTCACTAATTTTTCTAATGGCAATAACCAGGTAATATTGTCTTTAATGTGTGCACACATAATTTCAGAGGTTCTACAATCTTTATATGAATATTTTTGTACTTGACCCAAAATATTCTATTTTGGTCTAAAACCTTACACAATGTTTAGCAAAGCTGCATGAGTAAATGGTTTAAAAATGTGAAGATTTAAAATAAACACTCTGTCAAAAAACTCATCATAGTGGCAAAAAAGGGAGTAAGTTAAAATAAAGTTTCACACTCCCCCTGGATCTCCATGATAAAAATAAGACTCTATCTCCATGTTTATGTCCAGAGAGTCCCTGTTGAATGTATATTGCCAGCAACTTTATAAGTCTTATAATATAAGCCATACTCAAAAGAATACATACAACTTATAAAAAATTATTAAGTATAATAATACAACGGACACTTGTGAACTTTTCACTTTACTGAAAACTAGGATTATTTCACCAACATAATGAAAGCAGTGCTTCTCCACTGAATTTACAGTGGTCAAGGTGGACTGTTAACTTGGTTGGCTTGAGAGCTGCCCAGGGGGTTAGGAAAGCATGCCTTCGGGTGTGTCTGCAGTGGGTCATGGAGATGTGACTTTGGGGTCTATAGCTGGTCCTTCACCCTTTCCTCTCCAGCACTGTTGCCCTGCTCTGTTTTTTGACACTGTGAATTGAGCAGCTTTGCTCTGCCACACTCGTCCACCATGATGCTCCTGCCTTGGAGCCAGCCAACCATGCACTGAACCTTTTGAATCCATGAGCCAAATTGAACCTCTTCTCTTTCAAGTTACAGGTGCCAGGTGTTCTGTCTAGAAACAAGAAAGTTGACTAATATAGGGTTGATTCAGCCTTCTAACACTCCTGAACCTTAGGGGACATGCAGCAATGCCTGGAGTTATTTTTCGTTGGTGACGACTGTCAGGGGGATGCTATTAGTATTCAGTGGGTAGAGGCAGGGATACTGCTAAACGTTCTACAGTGCACTAAACAGCCACTCATAACAGTCACCCAGTCCAAAACAATGACAGCCCCATGAATGAGAAACCTTCATTAAACTGATCTGCATGTTTATGCCTTATCCCATAGCCCTGTCAATTTCCTAGGATGCAACCACTATCCCAAATTCAGTGTTCATCACTTTGTTCCTAAAATAAATTTTATCACATATGTATGGACATAATAACATTATCAAAACAAGTTTGTCAGTAGCCTTTGAACAGACTTGAGTCTCCAGCACATATCAAAAGGAAATGCTTCAGTTCTTAATAGTTCTAGGTTTATAGAAAGGCTTTCAGATGTTTCCTGAAAGTAAGGTTTGCAACAGAAATCTATCTTATTAATCAATTTCATCTTCTCAATAGATTAATGTGCATGAACAATGGAAAAGGTCATGGTTTGGAAGTCATTGGGAGCTTTAATTTTTATTAGCCAGTGCAGTTTAATCAATTCATTTAGCAATAGTTTAGAAGTCATTGGCTTGGAGGCTAAAAGGGAACACTAAAGGGGAAAATGCCCTGTCATGACAGATCTCTGTCTTCAAATCATTCAGTGAGAGAGGAAACCCTTAAAATAATTACATGTGCCAGTGGTGGAAAAAGCAAGCCACAGGAGCAAGCTGCATCTTTAATTTTTGTAAGTGTGTATGCTATAGAATTTTTAATAGGCTGCCTTTGCTACTTTGTCTTTAATCTATGGGTCTGGACTCATGAGGGTAGTGGAATCGTCTCCCCCTTCCCACACATTCTTCCTCCAATTAGAATATTCTGTTTCTAGGGAAATGCTGTGTTTGATTATTATACTCCAGCCCAACTGTTAAGCCACTTATAGGAATGGTTGATTTCAGGAATCACTAGGCTTAAAAATAAAAACTATGCTTAAAAATAATAATGAGCTTAACTGTAAAAGTGAAATTTACTTAAATAAGACTTCCCCAATTAGCCTTGTGGCACTAGTGGGAGCTGGTGAAACCTCTAGGAGATGGGTCCTAGTGGGAGAAAGTTAGGTCAGTAGGGGCACCCTGGAAGGGGATATTGGGACCTTAAACCTCTCCTCTCTCTCTGCTTCCTGGCTACCAGGAGATGAACACCTGTATTCCACCACATGCTTCTACCATGGTGTGCTGCCTCATTACAAGCCCAAAAGAAACAGGGTCAAGAGACCATGGACTGAAGCCTCTGAGATTGTGAGCCAAAATAAATACTAGTTCCTCTTTTTTTTTTTTTTTTACAAGTTCCTCTGTATAAGTTGTTCCTATCAAGTATTTTATCACAGTGGTGGAAAGGTGATTAACGTAGAGATGTCTTTACACATTTAAAAATCCCAAACAAAAATTCAATCAAGGCTATCTACTACATGATTGGCAGCCCTGAAAGCTGAAATGATGACCCAGAAGTTCAAATAAAGTTTCGTTTACAACACCGAGCAAACACAAAGAGATTGACACAGTGATTAAAAAGTTGATGCATGAAGGAGACATCTGGGGGTGTTAATGTCTCAATCAAAGTCTCAAAGGAAGAAAAAGAGACCTCCCTAAAAGTAGGATGAAAAGAAAAGAAGAAAGAAAAGGAAAACAAGATAAAGGTAAACAAAAAGAGAAGTAAGAAATTCCCGGCTTTGACTAAGATATTAAAAATCCTATTGCAGTAGTTCTAGAGAGAACCAAACTCAGAGGAGAAGAAATAAAGTAAATAATAAAAAATTTCCAAGAGCTGAAGAACATATGTTTCTAAAGTTAAAATCCTAAAGCCGGGCGTGGTGGCGCATGCCTTTAATCCCAGCACTCGGGAGGCTGAGGTAGGCGGAGCGTTGTGAGTTCGAGGCCGGCTTGGGCTACAACGTGAGCACAAGGCCAGCCTGAGCTACATAGTGCGACCCTGCCTCAAACAACCAGGGCTGGGCATTTGGCTCAGTGCCTTAAGCGCCTGCCCTGGCAGGTGCGAGGTTGTGAGTTCAATCCCCGGTGCCACAAGAAAAAAAAAAAAAAAGTTAAAATCCTATCAATTCCTGGAAAGATAAAAAAAGACTCCCACATGTACCACAGAAAGTTTTCAGAATACTAGAAATAGCAACTCTAAAAACTGTCAGAGGGAAATGACCAAATAAAAATGATAACATACAAAGATAAATTAATCTGAGTCATAGCAGATATTCTAACAGTAACAATAAAAACTGAAAAATAGTTGGAAGGAAAAGAAACTTGTACATCTAGCAAATATGGAGGAAAAATAAAAACATTTTTGGATTTCCTAAGAAAGTAAAAATTCCTCCAAGAAATGGTCAAGTTTTTAAAAACCACTTACAAATGGGATGGTGGTATCTAAATATGTAGGCAGTTTTGAGGGGTAGGTATTCTATTGAACAAAACATAATCAAGAACACAAACATGTTTAGCCAGAAGCAGAACCAGAACATGTTTAGCCACTGTGTTTGGTTTTCTTTTGAAATATGTGTATCTGAAGATGAAAAAAACAAATCTTAAGCATTTTAAGGGTTTGTTCAACTTCATCCTTAAAAGAAAAGAGAATCATCAAATGATTAAAAACAGCACATCTTTATATTTGTGCAGTACTTTAAAAATAACAAGAACGTTAAGGAATGGAAGAGAAGTCACTGACTCTCTGATTTCACATCCATGACAGGTACAAGGAAAGGAATGACTTGCCCAAAGCCCAGAGCAACGGAGAGATCAGAGACCCAAGCATTTCTACTGTGAATTCAAGATTCCTCGTCTCCCATTCAGAGCTGCATGGCTATCTGTGTCATTCTGACATTTCTCAGGCTGCTACCCTGACACATGGTGACTCTTGAATCTATTAGGAGAGGCTGATTTCTAATGAGACCCATGTTTAATATTCCTCCTTAACAAAGAGTAAAGGAAAAACAAGAAGGACGAAGGAGAGGAGGAAGAGAGGTAGGAAGCAGGCAAGGGGAGAGGGGAGGACCTGGGAGTTCCTTGAGAAGTTGAGCTTTGCTCTTTGTCGCCACCATGCAGCTCAGTCTGGCCATGGGTTAGGAGCCTGATTAACATGAACAAAAGTCTGAATGGATAAAGGACAGAAGGACATCACGTCTTCTCTGGTGCAATCAGAGTAAACATATTAACTCAGTACAGGACTCAGAATTGTGAAAGAAATGAATGAGAGCATTCTTTTTATGTGGGAGGCATGGTGAAATTATTTAAAGATAGTTCCATTCTAAGACGAATTTCACAACAGAAGCAAAAATTAGGTACTTAGACAGATCTTGACTAACATGACTTAAACACAACTCCTAAATGTTGACACATCGATTGTTCCTTGCTTTGAGAATAGCTTCAACATTTATTCTTCTTCCAGAAAAAAAATTAGGATGATGTCTTGCATTGCAAATGAGATGGTATTCATTTCTTTATCAGTTTATCACAGAACTCAGAGGAGGGGAAGGAGGGAAAGTTTCTTCCTGAATCTCATGGAGCCAACTGTGTGTTCAGTGTTGGGGGATTTCACAGTTTAACAAACCAAAGTTCGTGTGAGCATTTATTAAGACTTCAGGAGCCCAGAATTTTACCAGCTTGATCAAAGGCCATCATGTCACCATTCCTATCAAATTCTGACACTGAAATTCTCTCTGAGGAAGCAATGGATAAAAGTTATAACATGCATGAGACAGGGACGGGTGAAGAAGCAAGACTCACACATGGAGTGTCCATGCCCAGTAGCTGGGGAGGCAGATGATAAAGCAAACAGTGGGGACACAAGGTCTGGGTGCTCCAACCTAACACCTGGAAGTGTACCTGCTGGGAATTCCCTGGCCCTCTGAGGCCCCCCTGATTCTTGATGACACAGACAGGCAGGGGTTCACCTCTATAGATGTGCTGGCATCTGATATGCACCAATCCCTCCTCTGCTCTGCTTGTTCCTTGGCTCCCAATTCCACCAATTATCTAATAGGACAGGAACAGAGACAACAGAAGGGGAAGGCGGGGCTGAGAAGTTTCCAGAAGGGAAATTCTATGGAGCGTGTCTCCAGTTAGTCTCTGGTGTAGACTTGAAGCCCTGAAGTCAGACTCCCTGGCTCAAATGGTTTCCACCATTCAGCAGCTGAGAGCCCCTGAACGCGTCCTTTAGCTTCCTGAGCTTCAGGTTTCTCCTCTACAAAACAGCGATGAAGTCCGAGGGGCTTAGCCTCGGCACACGTTCGTACACGGAGGCACTTGCAGGAGGGAAGGGCTCAAAATGTGGGCCCTATGAAGTCACCCTCTCGAGAGTGAGAGTCTTTGCTTGTTTAGCATTTGTCTTCCCTGCTGGATTACAAGCCCCATGAGGGCAGCAATGGGGTTCAGATTTAGTCACAACCACAGGAGTTCAGTAAGTATCTGCTGAATGAATGAATGAATGAATGAATGGACCATCTCTAGACAAATTCTTCCTTCACATGTTACCAAGAAATCAAACTACTCCCTTCATAATCACTTGGGAAATTGATTATTGTTAGAGAATCAGGAGGCAACGCTCACATTTTAAGATTAAATTCCTTGTGATTAATGTTGGTGCACAACAGCCAGCAGAAAACCAGTGTGTGGGCCTGCAAAGGCCCCTGAGACTTCATCTGCTATGAGAAAACTCAAGAGACTTGGGATGGGAAGCATTTCCAGTGGTGGGGAGGAAATGAAAGTTGGGAGAGTGAGACAGCTTCGGGATTCTGGAGAGGAGGGAATGCAAGTCTGTGTTATGAAGGAAATGGAAAGAAGCAGGAAGCAGGTGTAGGCCCTGATTATAGGGGGAGCTGCGGTGAGAGCCCACCATGTGCCTTGGTCTTTTTGAAGCTGTCAGTGTCCTGTGTCCATTCACTAGCAGGTGCCTCCCAGAGAGCACACTGTGAACAGCACACTGCCAATATTTTAACCCAGTTCCCCTTGGGACTGCCAGTGAGAACGGGAAGAAATTTTCCTGAAAACTCCTACTGCCTCCCCATAGACTGATTTGCATGGGGGAACATATTTAACCCAAGTTTTCATTTTTCATAATCACAATGTTCAGAGCGCACATTTCTCGAGCATGTGCGCAAGGGGCCTGGATGGGGTCTCCGATCTGAAAGTGGCCCCTTATAAATGGGACTAGTGCCCTTATGAAACAGGCCCAAGGACCTCCCTCCCCTTCTATGTGAGGCCATGGCAAGAAGTCGCCATCTGTGACCCAGAAAATGGGCTCACCAAATCAGGTGGCACCTTGATCGTTGACTTTATAGCTGCCTGACCTGTGGGAATACATTTGTGCTGCTCATAACCTGCCCACTTGGAGGCGTTTTGTCCTAGCAGACTGAACAGACTGATGCACTGGGTTAAAAGAAATGTTTCACAGGGGTCTGATATGAACAAGAGCTCCCAAATGCTATAGCTTGCCCTGAAGAAGTATATGTAATTTGGCCGGAAGTTTAAATATGGTGGTGCTAGAGACTGAACAGGGGCAGGCGCTCTATTTTTATTTTTTTATTTATTTTTATTTATTATTATTTTTTAATATTTTATTAATAATAAAAGACAAGACAGAAGAGAATCCCCCATACTTGCTACGTTTCCCACTGTAAAGAGATGTTTGGGTTGTTGACCAGAGGCCTGGCCAAATCTACAAAACAAAAGTTAGTTGATGTTCCCTGGTTGCTATCAATGTAGCCAGACCTCCGAAACAGCAGCTTGCTGACAGGGCGGGGGAGTGTTTGTCCCTGATTCCAAGCCCGTGCTCCGGTGCCACTCAGGACGGGCCCCGAGAGGGGCCCTCTTGTTCTCCTCCGAGGTCAGGACCCCGGAAGGCAGTCCATACTTGCGTCCTGATCTGTGCCTGCGCCGCTCAGGCCGGGCGGCCCGGGCCGGGCCCCGCGAGAGGCCCTCTTGTTCTCCTCCAAGGTCAGGACCCTGGAAGGCAGTCCATACTTGCGTCCTGATCTGTGGGGGCAGGCGCTCTAGCACTGAGCCACGGCCCCCACCCCCTAACTTTTAAAATATCAAAGTTGGTTGAGTCAGAAATACAAGTGGCTTCTCCCCACCCTCTGGCAGACATTACTTTTCCTCTTGGGAAAACAAAAACAAAAACAACATAAAAAAGAAAATCTAACTTATAAGCCCTTGTTTTATGTATTAGGTGAGAATTTATGTAGTAGGAAGACATTCAAAGGGAGGTTTGCACCATGGGAAACCTTTTGTTCTAACACAAAACAGAATTTCTGAATAAGAGTTTTTTTTTTTTTTTAAACTGTCTTATTTCAAAGATGCAATATCCTGGGTAGGGGAGAATCATCATCTTCTAAAAATATGGGTTCACCATGGGGAGGGAAAGGGGAAGATTGGGCTAAGCCAACAGTGCATATTGGAGTTGTGAGTCCTTGTTAACTTCATCATTCTTCCATTTGTAACACCTTCATTAGAAAAATGTAAACCCACTTCCAAAATATGGTCTGAGTGGAAGGCCATCAAGAATTTGACTCAACCAACTGAATTTTCAAGCTAACAACTTTATTTTATTTTATAGAAAAAATGTAAAACAAAATTTCATAGCAAAATAATAGGAGAATAACGACAGTTAATATACTGCATGTTGTTATCTTTAAAGTAGTTATTCAGAGTACAAGATATGAGAATAAAAATTTCTCTGAATGATACTAGCACAAACCTTCCTTTTCAAGGAACTAAGAGGCACTATAAGCATAACTAACTTGCATTTTTTTCCCTTTTCCCTTCTATACTTTCCCCTTTCACCCATCCTAATTCCTTTTTCCTTTTGAACAATTTCTTTCCATTCTACAATATCTATTGTACATTTTAGACCTTATTTACTCTTCCAGTTTCTCATGCCAGGGCATCCATATCATGTTTACACGTGTAAGTCCGATATATTTCACTGATGAGTATGGTCTCAAGTTGCATTCATTTACCTAGAAAAGTCCCAGGTTTATTCTTCTTTATGGCTGATTAGTACTCCATTGTATAAAAATACCACAGCTTTTTTATCCATTCCACAGTCGATGGGCATTTGGGTTGTTTCCAAGATTTAGCTATTCCAAATAGTGCTGCTATCACACATCACTGTGGCATGATGTTTTTTATTCTTCTGGGAAGGTACCCAGAAGGGGAATAGCTGGGTCAAATGGGACCTCTAGTTTTAGTTTCTTGAGGAATCCCCACACTGATTCCCACAGTGTTTGTACCAGTCCACACTCCTACCAACAGTGGAAAAGGGTTCCCTTTTCACTACAGCCCTGCCAGCATTTGTTATTGGTTGATTTCTTGATGATAGCCATTCTTTCTGGGGTGAAACGGAATCTCAGTGTTACTTTAAATTAAAACAACAAATTGCATCTCTCAAATGTACAATGATGTTGGACATTTTTTCATATACTTGCCATTTGTATTTCTTCACTTCAGAACTGTGTATTCATCTCAGAAGCCCATTTTTTGATTGAATCTTTGAATTTAGGGGGTCTGAGTTTTTCATTTCTTTATTTGTTCTACACAGAAGTCTTTTGTCTGATGGATCATTGGCTAAAATTTTTTTCCACTCTGTGGATTGTCTTTTCACTCTGTTGGTGATTTCTTTTTCAAGCTGACAACTTTAATAACCCACTTTAAAATCATAAACAATCCAGAATACTGAGAAGTTGTTATTATTGTTCTTTTCATAGAGACCAGCAATGAATAGATTCCTCTCTTCCCACCACTAACCATGGAATAGGAAGCATGTGTAACAGTGTTGTGAGTTGCAACTTCAGAGAATTCTCTTAAATTTATTTCTTTCAATTTTTTCTTTAAAACTACTGAAGAAAAAAATAACAAAGTTCAGATAAGTAGTTACCAAATTTCATGATCCTATACAGATATCAGAAATAGTATAATAATGTCCTTTCTCCCCCCTATACAGATATCAGAAATAGTATAATAATGTCTTTTCTCCCCTGTGGAAACTGTGCATGATTGAAGTGGGTTGATTTATATTTTGCATCAAAGAAAGGGACTTTATAAAATGGGCAAAGAAACCTGTTCTGCAGTCGGCTGGGGAACGAATAAGTTTTCATGTGGTAGTTAGCAACTCACTCCCTCTCAGTTCCAATTCGCCCTTCCATATCTGCTCTGTGGTAATGGGGGGGAACCCGGTAAGCATTTCCCCTCCACAGCAAGCACGAGGTTGAGCGCTGTCACAGGGGTTTCCTAGCTGGGGCCCAGTGCAGAGGGAGGGGCTCTCCTGCTCCTCCCAGCTGACACACGGTGGCCAATGGTGTGGGCGTGAGGACGCACCTGCCATGGCTCACCGCGCTCTGCCCGCATCGCAGCAGTGGGATTGTCACACACACACACACACACACACACACACACACACACACACACACACAATGAAACCTGAATTTCAGATAAACATTAGATTCAGTTTATGCCTTGGCTCTATCGCCAAATAACATTCTGAATTTTCCCAGCAACTCTCCTCAGAGGAGGGCTCCCACCAGGCTCCACGCCCACTGCAGGCCACACATGTGCCTGCCAGTCATGGATCACCTGCACTCTGGGGAGCTGCTTTCCACCTGTGGCTGTGTGGTTTCTATCTCCCAACCGGACACAGAGTGGTATAAGTCATATTCAGGAAAAAAGAGACGCTAGTGCTGTGAGAAAGCACACTAGAGAGGAGCTACTAGGCATGTCCATTATGGTCACACAATTAGTGTCCGTCAGAAGAATGAGGAAGCTGAAAGAATAAAGCATTAATGCCAGAAGCCCTTCAGATTCAAGGGTAGGGAGTTTGTGGCATGAAGCACTTGTCAAACTCCCTTCCTGCACCTTGCGTGTCCTCCTCCTCCTCCCTGTGCCAGGGTCCTGCAGGTGGGCTGAGGGCTGAGAATACACCCGTGGTAGAGGGGACAGTGGTGGTCCTCCTTGGTAAGTGACAGACACACCTACAGGGCACCAGACCGAGGTGCTTAGGATACACTACCACTGAATTGAGGAGTTTCCATGACCCAACAAAAAGCACAGGAAGTTGAAAAAAAGAAAAACAAAAAGAGATGAACATGAGAGAAAATTAATGATGAGAAACATTTTGTCTAAGAAGCCAACATCTGAGGAATTCCCTTTGAGAGTTGTCTGGAAAAGTTAAATGTTTTTAAGTCACTATGAGTAAAGAAACAAAACCCTGAGGCATGAGCACTTGGGGAAGCGGAATCATCAGATCGTAAAGTTTTGGAGCCAAGTGAATGAGCAGCTCCTCCGGATGCCTGGGCAGGTCAGGCAGGGACTCGGGGACAGTGATGGGCGTCATGGGCGGCTGCTGTGGATGGAAGGGCATCATGAGGGCTCTGCACTGGTATCTACTCTCTGGGGCACACGGGGAAGTCTGTCACAAATACCAGTTCAGGGGGGATACCTGGGGCCCTCCTCAGGCTGGGGATCTTTTCGCCCCAAAGATATGGATTCTTGGGTTCTGTATTGTGTTGTGAAGCAAATGATAATTCAGAATTCATGACAGTCTGAGGATTTTGAGAAACAAAGTTTCTTCCTTTCTTGTGTCACCGTTATTCATGTGTCTTGCATTCATCCCACTATTTTACAAACTTGAAAATATAGACTTGTGTTTTAGTCATCTGTGAGTACCCCCGGCAGGCTGGCACACACTGCAGAACCTTGTGTTCCAGGGAACCCTGTCTGCGAAGCCACAGGAGGCTGGCTATCACTTTTGTGCTCTACAGTCCGTTCCTGTGGGTGCTCAGGAAGAAACACAGTCCTTGTTGGGGAACTGAGTGATTGTAACAACTGGAAGGCTACAGCTCTAAAAGGAGGGGCACTTACCACATATTTACATATAAGAATGTTGAAGAATCTTGTGGGAGACCACCAAGCCACGTTCCCCTGAGCAAAGAAGCCCCTTGCAACTGTCTTTCCCTGACCATTACTTTAACCTATTTACTGAGATATGCAGAGCTATCCAGAAGCAGATGTTCCCTTAATTGATTATAAGAACGTGATCAAGTCAGGCTGAGGTGGTGATGAGTCTTAGCATAGCCAAGTGGGTCAGAATTGCCCCCTGCTGATGGCTGGAATAGAGGGTCAAGCAAGAGCCTGTAAGAGTCCAGGGCTAAGATATGAGATAACATCTCAGCTGTGGCCACAGAACTCAAAAGAAGGACCCCTTCCTGGTGGTAAAGGTGCCAGCCTTGCATACATTAAACTATCCCTTGTACTACTAATTGGAGGGTCTCTGTGCCTGGTATAGAAGTGCTTTGTTTCTCCTTACAGTCATGCTTGCAAGTTTATCTTCCCATGCACACTGCTGCAACCCTGACCCGTCTCCATGATTGATACCAATAAAAGCTGTGAGCTCTCGGACACGTGGCCCTTTGTTCCACAGAGCCCCTGGGAACTACAGAGTCCCTGGGAACTACGGACTTTTCTCTGTCTTTCCATATTGCCAGGTGGGAGACTGATACCCTCCTTGGGTGTTTTGATAGAATCTCTTGACAGCATCTTTTATCTTATAACCATCATAACTATCAGAGACAATCCTTTGAAGATTTTTCCCTTCTCTGTGTGGCTAAGGAAATGGGTTGTATTTACTTGCGGCTACTCTGATTAACATAAATCTTTCTACATAAGACCAAATACAAAATGTATCAAGAAATCCTTCTACCTGTGCCTCCCAGGACCTGGCCCTTGCAGCAGGAAATGAAACCTCCTGACTGACATCAGGTTCTGATGACACGGAGAGCATTTGTAGTCTGGCTGCCAGTTACCTCTGACTGTTTTGTCTTAGGTAACTACTTAATCTCGCAGCTCCTCATCCACAAGAAGGAAACAATAATGGAATAATCTTCTCAAAGTTGTTGAGAAAATTAAAAGAGGTAAAACCCAGAAGCTAATAATCAATATTGGTTGTGATCACTATTGTTAGTGTCACAGTTGGGGAATATCAACTGTGCTTTAGCACAGTTCATCAAATGGAGGCCTGCCAAAAGTTAGCTATCTGCAGCTTTCCCCATTTCGTTCATGACTATTAGATAAGAAGCCTTCTTTTGTGTAACTCTTTTTTTAAAAATCTAGATTTTTTTTTATCAGTACATAATGATTACATTCTTTGTTGGAACATGTACATAGTATGTCTTAATTTCTTTTTATTTTCTCTTCCCTTTCTTCCCGTCCTCCCTTTACCTCTTGCTGTCCTTCCCATTTGCAAAACATCTGTCTCCCTATTTCTTGTCATCTATCTTTTATTTGCTCTTTACATTATTTATACTTTAGGTTTCTTATATAAAGAAAGCCACGTGATGTCCAAGCTTGGCCGGCAGATTTGTTCCACTTACCATTATGGTCGCGAGGTGAAAGCATCTTTTACTGCACCGCTGATCACCCTCAGCGTCCTCAGCACTCTGGGAGCCAGCGGGCTTTCCCCTCACACTGTGCACGGCAGGAGGCCGGCGCTCTGCCGAGTTCAGAGATTGCTGCTCTGACTCCTGGGGCTCTCCCCTGGCTCCTGCTGGGTCCCCAGGACTTACCTGCAGCGCCTGTCTCCCCTGGCACCCAGCCACCCCGCTCTCCGGCTCTCATCCCGCTCAGCAGCTCTACTCTTTGGTTTAATTTTCCACCCCTGCTGGTTTCCCCAACATTTTTCCCTTAGTGTTGTTCATGATTTATCACGTTTAGCTCCCTCAGCAGCTGCGCTGGGATGACACAGGCTGGGTAGTTAATGACTTGTGAATCACTTACGGGTGAATGTAACGACCTCAGAGTTCATTTTGATGGTCTCCATTTTAGTTTCAGAAAAGGCAGCTTGTGGAGTTTTTTTTCTTTCCCACTTAAAGGTTCAGGGTTCTTTAAAAGTTGGGGTGACTATGTAAGGAAGGTGAGGGGCTTTCTGTTCTGAAGATACAGGGAACCGAAAATCTCTGCCTTAAAAATGGAGGGAAAATGTAACCCAGTAAAACGAAGAATGTTCAAGGTGGGAGAGGAGGCAGAGGGCATGAAGGGCTGCTGATGAAGACAGAAGGACGCAAGTCAATTCAAACGACTGCCCCGCTTGTCATCCTAGAGGCTGACGCTGTCCCTCTGGAGCACCTCAGAGCCTGTGTTGAGTTCGATCTCAGCTCAGTAAAAGGCAGATGAATTAGTCTGGGAAGGGAACTGGGCAGCTACAGAAGGTATAATTACAAAGGAAATGTTAGACACAGCACAGATTTGGGGGACTGTGATTGGTGGTAATATTTAACAACTGATTTGATCTCATGAAAAAAGAGAAGGAGGTTTGAAGGCACTGCTTTAGACTGAGCCAGGAATTAGAGTATTTCACACAATGCCAAATCTCACTGAAGTATTGCACAAGGGTTTGGGTTTTCCTCTGATACTGGTCAGGCCCCCTAGTACTTTGTGATGTCAGGAAGGCATCTCACAGAAGACTAAGCCCCAGACATAGCTGTTTTTGTTGAAAGAAAAAGCCCATGTATTAAAGGTTTGGTACCCAGTCCTTGGCACTATGGGGAGGGTGGGGTGGGTCTTTAAGAGGCCAGGTTTTTCAGGGCATGGTGGCAGGCTCATTTAATCTCAGCAGTCAGCAGGCTGAGGCAGGAGGATTGCTTTGAGTTCAAGGTCAGCCTGAGCTACACAGTGAGTTCAAGGCCAGCCTGGACTGCACAGTGAGACCCTGTCTCAAACAACAAACAACAAACAAACAAACAACACCCAAATAACAACAAAAAAGCAAATTAAAAATATTACAAAGAGGAGGGCCTAGTAGGTGGAAGTTAGATCACTTGGGTCATTCCCTTGAAGGGATTCTGGGACTCTGGCTTCTCTTTCCTGCTGTCTGCTTCCTGGCCACCATGAGGTATGCAGCTTTGCTCTGCTGGGTGCCCCCCAAAGGAATGTGTTGCTTCATTACAGGATCAAGAGCCACGAAGCCATCCAACCAGGTTCGGAAATCTCTGAACGCCAAATCTCATGAGCCAAAATAAAGCATTTTGCCTTGTAGCTGATTATCTCATGTATTTCACATAATTGTGACATTCTCAGTGGACAGAGAACACAGTAACTCCCCCGGTCACCCACAGAACTGTCTGTCACCCGCAGGAACTAACCCAAGGCCAGTGCCTCAGCCTCTGCATTCCACAGGACAGCTGCTACTCTCCTCGAGGCTCACACAAAGATGCCAGGAGCCTTGAACCACTCTATTGACTACTGTTTCACAGAGATTCCTGGAGCCTCTTCTCACCATCTGTAATGATTCCACTAATAACAGCCATCTCCCAGGGGCTGAATACATGCCCACCTCAGTGCCAGGTGTTTCACCTGTGTTACTCTCTGATTCCCCCAGCCAGCCCAGGAGGACACTAATCCTTCCTAGGTCAGTTTGTTTAGTAATTCCAAGGTATTTGTCCATTTCATCTAAATTTTCATGCTTTATGACACAAACTTGTTCATAATATCTTACTGCCTTTTAAATATGTCTAATATCTAATATCTCTGCATGATGCTCCTTTTTCATTCCTGATATTTTATCTTTTCTGCTTTCTTGGGATTAAAATTTTCTTGAGAAGAATGCATAGGTGGTTCATTTTCATTTTTCTTTTCTTTGTTCTTTTGGTTTTTTTGGGTACCGGGAATTGAACTCAGGACCTTGCGCGTGCCAGGCAGGTACTTCTGCTGCTGAGCTATATCCCCAGCCCTATTTTCCTTTTTTCTAACCTATGCATTTAGATTCTACTTTTCCTCTTAGCGCTACTTCACTTGCACCTACAAATTTTGGTATTTTGTATTATGAAGGAGTTTTAAGTTCCTTATTTCCATTGTGATTTCTTTGTTAAACTAGCTTATTTAGAATAAGGAACAAAATGCTTCATTTCCAATCATTTGGAAGTTTCTTAGTTATCTTTTTGATGTTGATTTCTAGCTTAACTTTACGATAGTCAAAGATCATATGCTATATAATGCAAATTCTCTGAAATGTGTTGAGGTTTGCTTTATGGACCAGCATGTAGTCTATTTAATCAATATTAAATTTGGAAAGAGTATACATTTTGTTAGTTGCCATGTTCTGTATATGTTACTTAGGTCACTATTATTAATTACATCTCCTATCTCTACTCATTTTTCTCATGTGTTTGTTGTGTTACTTTCCTAATGTTCAAATCTCTGTGATTAGAAATATTTTTCCTTTAGTTACGCCAGTTTTTGGTTTCTACAATTTGGACTGTTTTGGGCTCCACGAAATATTAGGACAGTTAAAAATTTCTGTTCTATTAATTTTCTAATTAGTATGAAACAGATATCTTCATTTCTGGTAATTCTCCCTGCATGAAAGACTTCTGTTATTAGAATAGCTGTATCAATTTTCCTTTGGCTAATATAGCATAGAAAAAAAATATCATTCCTTTGTTTACCGTCAAGTTTGCTATGGCATGATACTTTGTCTTTTAGTTGGGGAATTTAAATAATTTACATTTAGAATATTATAACTTGCAGTTGGTTTTCATTTTATCTACTCCACTTTTTAGTGGCTATCATGAACTTTGTAACTGTTTCCTTGAATTACTAAAAACTGCCTTAATTAGTACTTCTATCACACCCTAGACAATACAAAGAACTGACACATTCCAACTTCACTTATTCCCTCATGCTTTTCGTGCTATTTTTTGCATGCATTTTAACTCTCAGAAGACATTATTACTACTGTGTTGTGTGGCCAATATGCACTTACACACACTCACCTTTTCCGGTATTTTTCCCTCCTGCCTTCCACACTTTGCTGACACTGAGGATCATTTCCTTTGCCCTCATACTTCCTCTGATCCCTTCCTCCTTCTTTTTAGAAACCCATTCCCACAGTATCCTAGACTTCATTATTACCAGTAACTGTATACCTGAAATACTGCCATTTTTAAGGTCCGCAGTTTCTGACTTCCACTTCCTCTCCCTCTAGCTCTCTGGCTTTCGGTTCCCACGTCGACCTCATCAACATTTTTAAAACACTGACCTTACCACCTTTTCACTCTCACACATCTAATTTTTAAAAAACTTATTCACAACATTTTGTGGTGCTGAGGTTCAATGTAACGGCCGCGCTTGGCTTTGCAGTAGATGGTATCTGCACAACTCTGACTGTGCTGGAGTGTTTTTGTTTGTTTGTTTTTAATCCAATCACCCTTTACATAAGCCCAGCAAACTCAGTTAGACTTGGCCTATTAGCCATAAAAAATTATCATTTCTTCATTAAGGTGGTAGGTATTTATTGTTTTCATTTAAAATATCACATTTTTATGGAAATATTCTAAAAAACAGTTTGAATTTAGCCATGCTAAACTAATTCTTATTATCCCCCTAGACATTTTTTGTTAATGGACACATAATAAATATACACATTTATGTGTATATTTGTACAATGTGTAAGGCTCCAATTAGGATAAGTAGTATATCCATCTTTTTGGCACTTATCATTTCTTTGTATTACATAATTTTTCATCAGGCTTATATTTCATGCTTATTCTCTCTGTAACATTCTCCTGGTAAAATACAATACTCTGATGAATCCAATCTTTTGCCTTCCCTATACTTTCATGGTTAAAGGTTATTAAAGAAACCTTGTAATTATGGTGACTTATTCCAGTTTAAAATTATCATCTACAATCTCTCATTAACACTAATGCTCCCATACAACGCTTTTAGCTCTGTTAATCAGTCTGGTTTCTATTCCACCTATAGCTGCCTTCCCATTTTTTGTTTCCCTTCAGAGCCAGCAATCTGGAATGTGTTGTCTGTCCTCGCCTCCGATCTTTCACCTACCCATTCACTTTCCAGTCCATCTCAGTGTGGCTCTTACTCAATTGCCAAAGAACTCTATGCTGCCAAAGCCAAAGGACCCATTTCCGCTTTTACCCGATAATTGCTCAGTAAGATTAGACGAAACCTGTTTCTCTGTCTGTTGACTCGTTCCTTTACTCACTCCTCCTTCCCAGATATGTTTTCTGGCTTCTCCATTCCTACATAACCCCAAAAGCCTGGAAAGTCCCTGGGCTCGGTCCTGGGTCTCATTCTATACCTATTCTCGCTCCTGTGGGAATCTCACCCACCACTGTGACCTCCCAAACCAGATCTCAAAGCTGGATTCCTGGTTGACATTTAGACTCACAGAAATCACTCCTAAAGTAAGCTCTCTGTTGTATATATAACCAAGCTTGCCCTACCCAAAACTGAGCTCCTTATTTTCCCCAAATGCCAAACCCATCTCCCCCCTTAGATTTCTCACCTCAGGAAGTAATGGCATCTTCTGGTCAGCAGTTTGTAGCAAACCCTGGGGGCCATCTTCAATTTGTCTCCCTCGGCCTCATCTCACAGCTAATGCACGATGAAATTCTGCTAGTTCCAGCACCTAAATATATTCTGAACATGTTTATTTCTTTCTGCATTCACTAGTCCGAGCCACCTTTGTTTTTCCAGGGGGCACCCCCGATGGCCGGTTGCCTCAATTCAACTCCCCTCTATTCCTTTTTCAAGACACAGCCAAGATAATCTTCAAAAGGTTCAATTCAGATCAAATAAATTCCATCTGGCCCTTTGTAAGAGCCAGATAAAATCTTTCTTAAAAGAACGAGCGAGTGAATTGATGAATGAATAGGGATTTGCCGAAGGTTCTAAAACTAGAACTGTGAATGGAGTCTGTGTCATTTTGTCAGACCACGCAGCCTTAGCGAAGACCCAGGATGTTTCTCTTACATAGTTCAACCTGAACCAAATGCCAACTGTACTTGGCTAAATTTCAAAACTGATATTACACAATAATTATTTATACATAATAGGGACATAGGCACACTTCTTGAATAATTTCAATACAATCTGAAAGGTACTAAGCAGAAGAG
>RJWM01031362.1:0-22492 GCA_004363535.1 Dasyprocta punctata | reverse complement strand
ATAAAAACAGAATATAAAATAAAGGAAAAAAAAGAGAAAAATAATAACGATCAGAGTAAAACAAAATGGTGAGAACCACATTGGGCCTCGAAGATCAGACAGAAGAGAATCCCCCATGTCTGCAACATTGCCTACTGTTATCATACAAAGAGACATTCGGGGTGCCGTTCAGAGGCCTGCAAAATCTATGAAAAAACACTAGTGTCTAGTTGCTTTATGTACCTTAGTTGCCATCAATTTAGCCAGACCTCAGAGCCAGCAGCTTGCTTACGGGGTGGGGGGGGGATGTCCTTGATTCTGAGCCCGCGCGCCGGTGCCTCGCGGTCCCAGCAAGTTGCGGTCCGGTTGGACTGGTTCTGGTTCTCCTCCGGGCTGGCGGAGCCCCCATCCCCGGAAGGCGGATCAGATCTCCCTTGATGCAAGCTGGCGCCGCGTGGCGCCGGTGCGTTGCGGTCCTCAGACCAAGGTCGGCGAGGCCCAGGGAGGCAGCAGTGGTTGGTCTGGGGAGGCGAGCTGCAGTGTGTGCCCACCCCTCACTCCACAGCCTCCTCCTGGCCCTGAGGTGCTCACCGGTCCTTAACGCCCACGGGCTGCCTCCCAGCAAGCCCGGCGCTGAGCTGGTTCAGGAGTCCTTGTGCTCAGCAGAGAAGAGGGGCTGTCACCCCGCCCTGCTGTCCAGGGCCACCTCCAACTGAGCCCTGCTCACCCAGTCCCCTTCTCACTGTGAAAGGACTTGCCTGTCCCTTCTTCTTGGCCCTGACGCTCCCAAAGCAGAGCAGACAGGTGTCACCGAGATGCCACCTCCATGCAGATGTCCCTAGAGGGTTGGAGAGAGAAGATTCTGTATCAGCAGCGCCAGCTCTGCCCCACCCCGGGGTCCCCACCTGCCAGTCCCCTCCACTGGTCCTTCTTCCCTCTCTGCAGCCTGTTTATATGACGCTCAGAGAGCAGTCTCTCTCCCGCTAGCCTAGACCGCAGCGCCTTCCCTTTCACCCCAAGGAAGTTATCTCAGCTTTTTCTAAAGAGAGACAAATTCCCTTAACTTAGCAGGAAGCTGTCAGCACCCGTGCCCTCAGGCTGCCTCCCTCAGGAGCAGAGCTGGACCAGGACTCCTGAGTGGAGCGCCCACCTGCCCCCTCGGGGAGCCGGTAGGGCCAGTGCCACTGTAGCTTGGGTCCTACTTTGAGGCAAGGTGGCATCCACTGAGTCCCTGTGTCAGGCCTGGGCAGGGTTGTCACCTCCTTGTGGCTGAGGTCACCATTTGGAGAAAGACAGCTGTGAGCCAGTAGCAAAGTGCTGGGCCCTGGGAAGCACAGCCCCAGCTTGGCAATAGCTGGGTGGTTACCATTTGACACAGGCCAAACCTGACCCTGGAGCTTCTGTCTTGACTGGGGGCTGCTGATGCCGGCTGCTGGCCTGCGGTCTTCGGGGTCTTGTTCTGGTCTCGCGCACACAGGAGGCGCTGCTCACCCCACAGCACCGGGCCTACAGCAGAGGAAAGAAGTAGGGCCAGCACTTCTCGGGAAGCGAAGGACTCAGATACGGAAACCTGAGGGGAGGGGAGACGGAAGAAGGGGAAGAAGGGGAAAGGAGGCAAGGAAGGGCAGGCAAGTTTAAACAACTTCATTTATAAAGTGTGACAAAAATGACAGGCAGGAACAATTTAAGGAATTTTGTTATCACAGTGATTATATGACTGATCAAAGTAATATAGCTAATGCCTGATACAGTCAGATAAAAGGGAAAAAATGTGTTTAAACAGTAAAATACCCAAAGCGGCTGGGGCGAAGCACTGCTGCGGGACGGAGGCTGCGGTGTTAGCACCCAGGAGTCTAAGAGCTGCGGGTTCCACGAAGGTCTGAGCCGGTGTGCACTGCCTCGGAGGGAACTTTCCCGACCCAGATATCCCTTGGCCTGCGCGGAGGCGCCTCCTGAGTCTCCCGAAAGGCACGAGACGCGTCTTGGAGGAGGTCTGCAGGCAGGGCCCCGGGTCCGAGGCCTCCATGCTGCTCTGCTTTCGCCCTGAGGAAAAGGCGCCTGCAAGGAAGTTCTGTCAGAACTCAGGAGGGACCGTTTTAGTTCAAGATAAGTCTCCTGTTGACAGTGGCTTTGCAGCTGGGGTTTCTGGGTTAAACAGTGAAGAAAGGAAGTTATTAGCAAAAGGCCTCATGGCCGGAAAATGAATGGTGATCTGAAAGGTGGGTCCCGCACTCCGCGCTCAGCTGGGTTACCCTCCCTCCTCCGGCTGTTTCTGGGAGCCGTTGAGTTAATTCGTGTATTAATCAAATACAGTGTTGCTACAGCCCCACTTTTCTGTGGATAGAGCTGAAATGTAATTTTTCTGACTGCTAAAAGACAGATTCTCTTGAAAAAGAGGAAGCCCCGGAGCAGCTTTAGCTGCTGTGATTTGAGTGGCAATGTTCTCTCTGTGTCATAGTTAACTGACTGTGTCACTTGAGTAAGGAGCACCCCAATAATTGGCATAGTTCTGGGTGTGGCCGAGGGGATTTACTGCGGACAGAAGACCCGCCCCGTAGGCTCCTCAGCTGAGGTAACAGCGGAGCGAAGACGAAAGCCTGGCTTCTGCTTCTTCGGAGCAGCCCCGCTCTTGACCTTCACCTTGCACGTCCTCTGCTGGCTTCCGACGCTGACCCTTCCGCCTCCTGACACCGACTCCCGCAGGACACCGCAGGGCGCTCAGCCCTCCGACCAGACCCTTCGCACACGTCCACACCTGCCTCGGAGGCAGCCACTGTAAACCAACCTGGTAAATCCTTTATGTTTATAGATCTTGCCATAAATCTGTTTTTCTAGTGAGCACTGATGCACTTGACAATACATTAAACTATAAAGATTTTGAAGGCAATATGTATCTGGAAAGTTTAAAGTCAGAAGAAAACAGAAGGAGTGTGGGATGATAAGGAAGCAAATAATCTTGCAGAGTATTTTCAACTTCCAAAAAATAAATTTGAAGAAGTCAGATTTGCCACAACAGGAAGTGTAGAACTATTCCAAATTCCCATTAAATGTATTATTAACTTCTCTGAACAAAGCCAGGAAATGGTAATATTTCCAGAAAATAAAAACGTAAGTATCATTTTTGCCTTCTCTGATTTGAGAATTGCAAACTAATTATAAACAAAATAGAAAATATTAGAAGAAAGATTAAAAGTATCGAGGTTCAAATCTATGTCCCTAGTCCCTCCGCTTGGTTTTGTGAGCCTAGAAAAGGTACTTAACTTTTCTAAACACACCTTTTTTGCATTTTAAAATAGAAATATTACTAATAATGTAGCAATCACTTCCATTGAAGCAAATAAAGCAACCAAAGAAGTATCTAGTGTGTTCTGCTTTGTAAAATAATGAAATAAAGCACTATGTATCTACTTACTTTTGTGAAAGGACTCACAGAAAGGTTAAACTAAAAACCAAGAAAATGTTGTGTAAGCTTGCGGCTCATGACACAGTGGGAGGTCCTTGAGCCGATGCATCTCTAATTAGCTGGTTTTCTATTACTTCTAATTTGAAATCATATTTGTTTTTTATATAATAAAAATCAACATAGTTGAATGAGGAAACTGTTTAAAACAAACGTATCTAACAGTGTTTCAGATTAATAACATAAGCCAGGCCTGGTGTTGCACACCTTTAATCCCTGCACTCGGGAGGCTGAGGCAGGAGGATCGTTGTGAGTTCGAGATCAGCCTGGGCTACAATATAAGTTAAAGGCCAGCCTGAACTGCATAGTGAGACCCTGTCTCAAAAACTAGGGCTGGGAATTTAGCTCAGTGGTCTAAGCACCTGCCTGGCAGGCATGAGGTTGTGAGTTCAATCTCCAGTACCAAAAAGAAAAAATCCACCAGATTAATAATATAGCAAATTACAGGGGAAACAAACACTCACCGAACTAGCTTTTTCACATAGTTATTTTGACTATGTACCCACCTGCCGAGGTAAAAAGAACTGTAAACAAGTACTGAACTCTGGTTAGTAAATAGTTTGTTTTTCTCTCCTAGCAAGATATGTGTTAGCAATTTTAAAAACACTCTACATTCTTAGTTTGAGCAAGTAAGTAAACATGCTGTAGCTGGAAGCTAAGATGAAATCATTAGTGTTGGACTGGAATTTAAATTATGGCATCTAACACAGAGATCATAGATGCTGACTGGCTGCCTGACTAACTGGATGGACAGATGGACAGAGTGGGTGGAGTTTACTTGCATGCGCCTATTTTCCACTGAAGCCATGGCAGTGTCGCTGCAGGCGCGCCCAGTGCTCATCTCTGATGGCAGAAACCAAAGGTCCTTGGGAGTGGGGAGCACACGAGGTGAACCCTGCTCTCACTGCCTTCTCAGAAAGTAAGAAAGTGTGCAAATGCAGGCAGGTGTGATAAAGGACATGAATACTAGCGCAAGAGTGTCAAATACAATAACGGCACATTGAATGTGTCTGTGAGGCTATCCAAAATTAGAGCTGCAGTGGGGAAGCTTGCTCTTCAGAAAGCACTGGCTGAAAGACACAGAAAAATGAACAGAATTGGGGGAAACTGTCATGTTATGACTGTGGTATGGTAATTTATTTAGGTAAGGCTTAGCAGTGGATACTAGCACCTTCAGGAAACATTTCTTGAGAAACAGGATATTCACACTCTCTCAAATTATCTCCACCTCCACCTGCAAACTCTGTCTCCACTGCAAAGTGACAGTACTTTACACTGGGGGACGCAAGGAGGTTACTTTTGCTTAACAGGTTACAACCAGCAACCAAGAGCAAGAGGCACACAAAAAGGCGAAGGAAGATAACACAGAGGTCGGCTCTCTCATCTAATGTTAGTCATTGCAAGAACATAAGATCCAGGGATATGAGACAGAAATACTGTTCCGAAGAGAGCGAAGTCTCTTTTCAAATGATAGAACTGTTCCTAGATACTCAAGGAAATCAAATAAAAACTATGTTAGCCCAAAGAGAATTTAATGAAGTAGCCAGAAACTTATTCAACATAAAATTCAATCATTTTCTATATATCAGAAACTATGTATCTACATATTAGAATAGAAAGACAGACGCATTTACAAAGGTAATAAAAGGTATAACAAGAAGCAACCCTTCGACTATGAACAAGACAAATGGAGGAAACTATTGATCTACTGGCGTGGTCCCCAAAGCTAACAGTCCTTTTCCTAGTTCACAATTTAATTCAGGGAACTGATCATCAAAATTCTCAAAGAATTTCTCTTAATTTTCCATTTATTTTAAGTTTATATGATGTTAAAATTAACAAAAATTGAACAGCTCCATTGATAAAAATTTCTAAATATGAAATCACCTATTCAACAATGTGCATTTTGACGGTTTTTAGTTTACTTATAGAGTTGTGCAACTGTCATCAAAATTTAATTCTAGAACATTTTCATCATCCCCAAATGAAGCCTCATACTCATCATTCAACTTCAATTCATAATGATGATTTTTTTGAATAATTCCATATTTTAAAGTTCACCTTGTAAAAGTACACACTCCAGGGGTTTTTAGGATGTTGACAAAGCTGTGCACAGATCCTTGATCTAACTCCAGAACATTCCATCTCCTGGGAAGAAGCCCCAGGCCTGGGAAGTTCCTCCCTCTTTGTCCCTCCCCTAGCCCTTTCAGACACTTCATATGTATGGGTTCATACACCATGTGGCCTTTTCTGTATTCTTTGAAAAGCAGGAAACAATGAATGACTTTTCCCCAGTGCTGGGGATGGAACCCAGGGCCTCACGCACGTTAGGTGAGGGCTGTGTCACAGAGCGACACTCCCAGCCCAGTAGCTCAGAGTTAACACAAATAGACCTGCGCACAGTGGACTGCACACGGAGACACACACCGTCCACCACGTGGAGGTGACAGCGATGCAGCTCAGGCCAGCAGAAAAGCACGTGAATGAGTGCGGTCAGGACGGCTGCACACTGACCTACAAGACCTGGGTGCAGAGCCCTCCCCCCGTCACACGCAGAACTGAGCTGCTCTCAGCCAATTATGTGGCAACAAGGAAACTTGAGAAATCATAATCAGGGCCGGAGGAACCTTCCCAAACAAGAGGTAAGCTCAGAAGATGGAAGGTAAAGTCTTGATAAATTTCTCTAAAAGACTTGAATATAATCCAAAGATTAAACTATTCAGAAAGTCATGCTGACACAAACACAGTTAAATGAGTGAGTCAGTGAATGAACAAAAAATAAATAGGGAAGAGACAACACTTCTTACAGAAGAATTTAAAATAAAGTGTACAGATCTTTCCCTTCCCTGGGAAGTGGGGCTTAGTTCCCTCCCCGGAATGTGTGCTGCTTCTAACTACAAACAGTGGACAGGGAAATTAGCGACGGCAGCGGTGAGGTCGGGCAGACGGTATCCCACCGAGCAGTCCAGGTTCTCGCGGTCATGAGAAGTCGGTTGAGACTGGGCCCTCTGGTGTGACATGAGAAGGAGCCGCACCGCTGTGGTGTTCTTTCCCCAAAGCCGGAACCTCCACCGGGTGACAAGAAAACAGAGAAAGCTAGGGCCGTTCTACAAAACACCCGACAAGTTCCCAGCGAGTCCTGCAGCACAGTGGAGACTCAATGAAAGAACATATGGAGATATTTGAGGGACAGAGGGGAGAAAATAGATGAGGCAAAAGTGAGAAGATTCTAACCTGAGGCAGGAGAGTTGGGTAATTTTCAAGGTGCTCACAGGATGGCCTGGGGGAGCGGCCACAGGCAGCACTCAGTCAAGCCCTTTACGAAATTCCCCACCACAGTACCTGTGCACATGAGCACATACGTGGACGCACCACACAAGTGTGCGTGCTATGTGGAGATGTACTGCTGAATGTGTGTGCACATACGCACAGATACGCACAGATGTGTAGTGTTTTAAAGAAAATATTTGCACATTTTACTGTACAAAATGACGAACAATTTTCCTTTAAACATAAAGATACTTATTAAAATGATGCAAGTGTGTCCAACTTGTGGCCTGTGCATTAAAACTTTAAAAAAAAAAGGAAGTTTTGTTTCTTACATACATTAACCAGAGTACACATTTTACACATGACCCACAAGATCCAGGTGACCCTCAGGCTCCAGATCAGACACCCCTAAACTGGGACTCACAGATAAGTGAGGAAGAACTCCAACGAAAAACGTATTCTTTTACCGTGTGAGAACTGGTCACGCTGCCTCTGCAGTGAGCGGTTATGGAGACAGATCAGTGAGAAGGCATACGTAGTCCGGTGGGAAGTCTAGTGCTTCTAACTGTGGGCCATGTCCGCAGTGCCGGTACGCAGAGGGAAAACGCGTTCTCATGTCATTTGCCTACTAGTCAAGAAACAAAAGTAAAAGGCTGGTTTTTAAACACCAAGGGCCTGGAGTCAGTGACTCAGTGTCTCGTTGTCCTAAGATTGGCTGTGTGGCGGCAGAGAGTGGGTACCATCCTGGGGAGAATGGGTGGCTCCTGCTTGTGTGTGGACAGGACCAGTAAGTCCTGGGAGTGAGGGCTTGTTTTGTTTTACTTGTTCTGGAGTAAAATAGTCAAGGTGCTTAAATCACTGCCTAGTAAAGTAGTCAAAAATTATCTTTACAGATGTCTAAAATTTGCTTGGTACTAAAGTTGAATTTTATACAATAACTTATTAAATAATGAATATGCAAATAGTAGTAGAAATTTTAAATATTAATTCCTGTTGACTTCCTGAAAAGAAAATTTAGAAACTTTTGAATATTGGGTTGAATTTTTTTATTCTTTTGGCATTTATCATTAGATCATCATAATGCAAGCATAAACGAAAATCCAATCCATAATACACTCACAACATAATCGGTTGTCTATTCAATCAAATAGTACTCAGAGTGAAGGGTAGATGGTAATAACCAGCAAACAGGACAGACGAAGACAGTGGAAGTCGCAAAAGCTTTACTGTGGGGAGTCAGAAACCAGGGCGACGGGTGCTGGCCACACTGGCCTTTGTTTTCCATTGTACTGAAATCGTAGATGGTTAATTAAATATTTGAGCACCGAAGGTCGGAGACAAAGGTGCTTTGTGGAACAGTGTTAGCCAAGCTTCCTGTGAAAGGGCAGCGGCCAGGCAGCCTTGACCCTGCTAACACACAGAAGCCCGGCAGTGAGTCGCTGCTCCAGCTGCCAGGATGTGTGCTGAAGGTCAGGGAACTTTCCAGAGCTCCCTCCCGAGCGACCACAGTGCACCTGCCGGCCGCGATTCCAGTGTGAAGGCTCCTGCACGCCCCAGCCGGTCTCTCCCGAGACTCCAGCCTCTGGGTGGCGTCTTTCCTGGCAGCCTGAGCCCCCCATGCTAGCCAAGCTCCGGCGTCACGCCCTGCCCAGTTTTCTTAGCTGGGTGAGAAGTGGGTCTAGGAGTGCTAGGCTTTCACTCCGTGCTGCAAAGCCCTAGACAGGTGCGGTTTCACGGGGTGTCCAGCCGATTCCCCGGCGTGGCCCAGACCGTCCAATCAGAGACCACCTTCCAAGCAGGGACAGCATGACTTCTAGTCAGGAGGGAGGCAGCCCGCAGGAGGAGGAAGGGACCTGCAAACTCCGATTCATGCTCACATGTCGGGAGCCACTCGCAGAGGCGGGAGTCCTGCTCAGTTCACGGAGTCGCGGAACGAGGGCCCCCCTTCTCCTTTCCCTCCCAGCTTCAACCTCAGTGGCCCCTCGAGTGTTTTTATGCAACAACCATGAAAACGGACTTCACAATGCCAGCATATTATTTCTTTCGGATAAATAGAATTTTCTTAAATTTTAAAGTAAATTTTTAGAAGGCATGGTGTGTAATCTTAGAAAAGAAATAAAAGAACTTTAAAGATGCATTCATCAAAACTTGGCAATTACCAAAAAGCCCTTTTCATAGTAGAAGGGACACGGCGTATGGACGCGACGGAGAACCATGCAGTGGCAAGAGCGATCACTCCGCAGCCACACACAACTATGAGCGACTCAGTGAGATAAAGAGCAGAGAGGACGAAGCTACATACGAGACACTGGGTACGAGTTATTTATCTGATACACACCGAAAGGGCAAATCAATCCCTGCGCTAAAAGCCATGGTAGTAGTTTCCCTAGAGGTGTGCTGGTCATGCTTCTGCCAGCTCATGTGCAGAGGCCAGGGCTGCCGCTAAATTAGCAGAGGTTGATCGACCCAAGATGGCAGGTGCTGGGTTCTTCACCCCAGAGGAGCCCTAACCAAGAGTGGGCACAGGGAAGACTGAGTTTCTTAACCTGTGTGCTGATGACAGTGTGCTCAGTTATAGAATTCATCAAGCTGCATATCATGTGCATACCTTTATGTGTATATTACTCTTCAATGGAATTTTTTAATGCTAAAAAGTGACCCATGGTTTAGAAAGTCCTTATTTAGTACAAATGTACCTACAGACTCAATTAAAGGATATGATAAGGAGCTATCAGTTTACATTGACTGGAACCATTTAGATTTAGTAGAAAATAGAAATGTATCATAGAAAACTCTGACATTCAACAATAAAGCACAAAGTAAATAATTTGTGTACTGATTTCTTATACTAAATGTCAGGATTTGGGGTACATAATTGTTGTAGTTTATGTCTAGCTGTCCCCCCAAAACCTCATGCACTTATGGTGGAGCTTTTGGGAGGTGTCTGGACCATGAGTGTGTGATACTGGATTGGCCCACTGATGGGTTTACAGCTGGATTTATGCTGGGAGGTGAAGCCTGGGAGCCTGGGGGGGTCTCTGGGGACGTGGGTGGAAGGGTGTGTATAGATATCCCTCCGGCTTGCTTGATCCTGACTCCTGCTTTCTGCCTGCCATGCCATGAGCAGCTCTCTGCAGACTCCTCTGCAATGCCACCCTGCCTTGGAGCCAGCTGAGTATGGACTGTAACCTCCACAGACCGTGAGCCGAAATGAACCTCTCCTGCTTTAACTCGTGGGTGTCAGGCATCGTGTCCCAGCAATGAGAAGGTAACTGAAACAGATTTTACACACCCATAATCTGTGAGGGGCAGCTGAAGCTGAAGATAATCACACATGGGAAGCCAAAGCAAGGCCAGCTCTGGGAACACAGGGCACCCGAGGGCAGCCGGGTAAATGGGCTGCTCCAGCCCTGAGAACGTGGGGAGCCCAAGGGGAGCCAGGTGTACAGGCCCCTCCAGCCCTGAGCATGTGGGGAGCCTGAGGGGAGCCGGGTGAGCAATTGGTTAGGCCACAAGCTTTCGCCTGGTACCAACCTGCTGCGTGTATGAATAAACGCGTTGTAGTCATTGGGCTTCTACTCTCCACCGAGAGAGAGGGCTCCCCCTGAGGGCAGCTTTCTGCATTTTCGCTCTTTCCTTCATTTCTTCACAGCTCTCCCTCTTGGGAGTTTCGAGAGCTACACTGGATTCAGCAATGATCCATGGAGGACCTCCCATTGTGTCTTAAAGTTAATGTTCTGTGATATTTATCTTTGGATATACTGGTCTCAAATGACAGTATTTTCTACATTATTCCCATTTTTTCCAGGCCTCCATGATTTTTTTTTTTTTTTTTTGTATCCAAGCTTTATCTCAGATGTCCACTGGAGACATAAGAACACTTGTGCCTTTGTCCGGACAGGCTCGTCAGCGGGTGGCTGCTGAGCTGGGTTTGATGGGTGCAGGGTTTAGCCCCACCGTGACACTGTTTTCCCATATCCTGGTCTGGATGCAGAAACTTAAGTCACCCAACCCAGGCCACTGAACAAACCCCACGGGCTGTGGGGATCCTGAGCCCAGGAGCCTCTTCCTTCAGGCGATGGGCCACCCTTTGCCTTTTTCATTGACTCTAATTGGCAAGAAGTCTTAGCAACAGCTCAAAGTCTGCCCTGGTTGCCAACAGAGATGGAGAGCAAGGTAACTGCCCTTCATTGCTCACACCATTTGTATTTCCCCCAGGGCAGAGGAGAGTTATCTTCCACAATTCCACCAAAGTCAGTAACGCATTTCTTGAGGTGTTCTCTGTGCGTGTGATTCCCACCACTGGGGACCCTGCTCTGTTCCCATGAAAGTGAGTCAGTAATTCCCACAGGTAAAGACCCAAATAACCAAAGACGACATTGTCAGAGCTTATATATGACTTGGAATTTCCAAAACCTCAATGATACATAGAAGCAGGACCTCTGTGTACAGCTAAGTTCCAGAATGTCACTCATGAAATGCATGGGATGTGTTTCAGTTACTTTTCTCTTGTTGCTGAGACAAAATACCTGAAGCCCAAAGTTAAGGAGAAAAAGCTTACTTAGCTCAGTTTGTGAAGTTTTCAGTCCATTATCTGCTTTGTCCAAGGCAGGGTGGCAAAGGGCAACAATTCATGGCAGCAGAAAACAACAAAAGCAGCAAGAGTAAAAGAGGGAGGACCCTTTCCCTCCCTTATACTGTATGCAGGCTACCTGCCCCAGGGAGAGTGCCGCACTCACACCCATAATTCCAATGTTGGACCATGAATAAATCACAAACTCTAGAAGTCCACCTCCATGACTGCATGAGGCTTTGCGGGGGCATCCAGACTCAAACCATAACAGGGTGTTAGTCTGAAGCATATAGGACCAGGCATCCAGCTGCAAAGGAGCATTGTCAGAGGCACGAGGACATGGAGGCACAAAGGCCCTCGCTAGCTAGGTTATGTGTTTTTGTCTCTATTGTCTATGCCAGGTGGCAAGGAATTGGCTCCATGAGTGCTTTGGAGCTCAAGTGTAAAACCAATAATCACAATCAGTTCCCTTTCTGGGAAAGAGAGACACTACCATGGCACGTGCTCACTTATTTAAAGTCATTGTCTAGGTAGGTAGAAGGGGAAACGCCACTAATTACAATTCTCTGTGATCCTCTTGGTGGAGCAGGAATGGTCCAGAGGAGTGATGGCACATGTTTTAGAGACTAGTGCCCAAACTGCAGCCCAGAGTCTACTTATTACTGCAAAATGACAACACAGCAGTGAAACCTGAATCCTGAGGTTTTAATTTAGAAAAAATGACTCACACATTAGCATCTTTTATCTTAAAAACAAATAACCCTCATGCGGTATGTTTGCCACTGGTATAGAGGTTTTTGACAGTGGCATGGTAAGTCTGCCATTAGTAAGTTTCAGGCAAGTAGTTACTATTTGGGACCACGAATATGTTCTGTTCTAACAGTTATCATAAAAAAAGAAAGGAAAGAGATGGGTGGGCAGTAATGAAGAGTTTGTAGAAAATGAGAGAGGATGGTTATATGCAAATCAGTAATGGACAAGATTAATAAGGGGCCTTGAGTCTGGGTCATAAGCAGAGGCGACCCCTTAGCCAAGGCCCTCTGCATCTTCCAGAGCTCTTGGCTCAGCTGCTGCTGTCTCAGAACCCTACCTTGGAGGCCCTCACTGGTTAGCCTTCTAGGTGTGTAGAACTCTAACTGCTTCTTTGGTTGTGAAACATGAATCCAAGAATTGCCTTCGTGGAATCTCCCCACTTGTTATCAACAGGGCTGGATAAGGGACCTTCCAGTGAAGCTCAACGTTCTCACTCACGTCTTTCCCAACAGGTGAGGTTTCCTGGGACAGCGAGAAGAGTTGGTTTAGGAAAATGTCATGGGAAGAAGCCTTGGCCTACTGGTGAGGGAACAGGGCATAGGACATGAGTCCTCTATGATGTTTGCACACTCTGTATGCAGCAAGGTATAGACAGGGAGGTCTCTGCATAGCAGTTGATGACCGCTGAGCTTGAGAAATTTTCTTTCTTTTCTAAGACATCTTTCAAATGTACAATTTTGTTCAAGTCAAACATTCCCGAGAGTGTTCATTCAAGGTCTGAATTATCCTTGACGAACTTAGGTCATTTAGAGAGTTAGATTTAGGAATTAGGGTTGTAGTGAGAGGCCAGGTAGGATGCAGAGGTCCTTTAGCAGAGGGTGAGGACACAGAGGGAGAGAACCACAGGAGTGGATGACATTCAGTCAAAGGTGGCCCTTGCTCCTCAGTGTTGGGTATCCCAACTGGTTTGGTACCTGAGTTTGTCCACATGGGCTCCAGCTTGGGGAGAAATGTACTTGGGGCTATGCAGGTGGCTCTGCCCGAGGCTCAAGGAGTTGTGCCTGTGCTCTACTTGGGCTTCTCCTTGACATGGCAAGTAAGCAACATTTTAGACAGAACAACATAAGAGGATACTGAGGGGCAAATGAGAACCCCAGCCTCCTTGTGTTGTGCTCCAGCTGGGTCCCGGGTTCTTTCCTCAGATCCCGTTTGCTATCCTTGGTGCAATCAGCCATTCTTCTCAGCTCTGGGAAGCAGGGCAGCTTCTGGGCAGCTCTGGGTGAACGTTACGGGCCTGGGGACATGATGGGTAGGCTGGCCAGAAGCAGGGCATTCTGGGATAGGTCTGGGGAACACATCTGTGGCTGGTGCTAGTTTGGAAGATGACAAGAAGAAATTGGGAAGCTGACAATCATTGATTGCACCCCCATATTTTGGGATGATTTTTGCAAGTTGAAAATCCATTTATACCTGCATCCCCAGGGGCTTGACCTTATTTACTCCTCTGCTTTCAATGTCCACCTCAAGCACTGCAATTTCCACCCTGTCACCATCTTCCCCTTTCCCGTTCCCAAACCCTTGGAGACCAGGGGGATTTGGTCCTGGGTTCTGGAAGGAAACAAACAGCACCTTTTCCCACCTCACAGTCTTTTCAAATTATTCTCTTACCTTCCTGGGAGAAAGAGCGCCTCCCTCTTTTCTTCCTACATAGTAGAATGTTCTATATTATATCCTATTTCCACCATTTTTGGATTGTTGTTCTAGGTGAGACCTTTTTTTGGTACATCTGTCTTTTAGAGCCATAGCCTCTTGGCTGTGCTCCAGTTGGAGGTGTTGGTGATGTTACAGGCAACTGAGTTATATAGAAATGTCAAAAGCAGTCAGACAGGGCTGGGCCCTTGAAGGAGCCAGTGCAAAAGACTGGATATCTTGCAACCATGGAGGAGACAGACACTTCCACTGTGGGCCAGACCTCAAGGCAAAAGATCAAACAAATACACCCATATTCTAAGGATTGATATTCTAAATAGGTCTCTATCACTTGAGAAAGCCAGGAGTCACCATCCCAAACCCCCACAAGAAGAGTTGCTGTTCTTTAGCATGTCTGCTTGCTACGTGACTCACTGCCCCATTTGTACGCAATTTAATCAATCTTACCTGAACAGTTAATCTTATTGGTTGACCATAGTTCTATCCCACCTCATGCCTGCCTGCCTAGCGAGTTCCTGTGTTTTCCCCACCTTAGACCTGCCTCAATTTGTGGTTTTCCTCTACAAAAGCCCCTAGAAAACACAGTTGTTGGCAACCAACTCAGGGGAAGCTTTCTTTCTCTCAATAAATGTCTATTTTCTTAGCATCTATTGTTCCTAAAATTCATTCCTGGATTTTAGAGAACATGAACTCGTATGAGACACATAGGAGGCTGAGAGTTTTGTCTCCCTGTATCAGTGAAGGACTTGCCACTTAGAGGAGAAATATCTTCCATGAGCTAATCAATTGCTACAACAAACATCAAGTTTTAACTCATTTCTTTTTTATTTTTCTTCTCCCTTTCAAAAAAGCTTTCAAATGTATGAAAATTTGATCCTTCAATTACAAAAACATCAGTAGGAATACCGACAGGGCATTAAAGCCAATGAATGTTATGAATTACGAATGTTAGTGCGGGAACACTTTCTCTCATTTTCATTCATTCAATAAATATTTATTGAGCATTTTGTGAATGTTTTATCTCTAAAGAACACAGATGAAGTAGCAAGGAGAGCAAACACGCCCAAGTTACATTCCAGAGGAAAAGCAATACAATACATGGTAAACCAAGAAATAATTGCTACACTGCGCTGAGAGGACAGCTCAGTGAGAGTGAGCAGCACAGAACTTCATACTGTGCTGAGGGAAGGGGCCGTGGGTGAAGAGCAGAGAAGCAGAGCCCCGCGGTGTGCCGAGGGGAGGGTCCCGGGACGAAGAGCAGCATAGCTTATAGGTCCGTGACTGCATAGACGTAGGGACAATGCCTCTGCCTTGTTTTTGGCAATACTGTATTTCAGGACACCCATAGCATCCTATTGCCAATCCTCAGTGAAAACAGTCATGGCAGCAAACCCTGCTGTGGTGCTTGTTGATGCTTGGAAAGAAATGCACTTACACGGGGGCCTGGTAATTTCTGAGGCTTACTCTTCATTTCCTTCCTCCTCAGCACAGGTGTCCAGTCCACTCCCACACTGTATTCTGTGTCCAGACTCAGACCGGAGGGATCAGGTCCTCCAGTCATCTTGTCAAGGCTGTGTGCGGCTGGGCTTTACCTTGGGAGCTAGTGTACAGTAAGACACATCAAGAGACGAGGGCCTGAAATCCAAGGTGCACCATGTCGGCCACCCTTGTCCTTCTGCAAAATCAGTTGTGCGAATCTCTTGGCAGCATCAGGGTCCCTTACTGGACTCCCCGATCAATGAGTGGGGAGATTTTGCTATTAGTTCTACATTGTTTTCAGAGCTAGGATAAACTTTACTAAAGAAAGCTACAAAGCTTTTAAAAAGCCATTATTTAGTAGGAAAAGAATCACTGTTTAATTAAATATTCATTGCTCTCAAATGTACCTCAGACAAAATAACCAGAAAGAATCGATTTTTCCTCCACATTTGTATTTCTATTTAGTCCAATAGGGTCTGCTTCCTCAGCCCCAGATACCATGTGATCACACGTCTTCAACTCAGCCCTGCTGGAAGACGTGCGTTCAGGCTTTCATTGTGGGCTTGGTCCAGCGGGGGCATCCGGACTCCTCACCCACAAGCCAGACGGAGTGGGCTGTTTTGTTCTTGGTGGGGTTGCTGCGGGCCCCGTGTAGCTTGGGTGCAGAGAGCTCTCCTGCTTGCTAGAAGCCCGTGCCGGTGTGGACTCAGGGAATCCTGCGTGTGAGACAAGGCTGCTCACCCCGTCACTCCCGAGCTCAGCCATTGCTCCTGGGGGGCTTCCAAACACTCAAACAGGTTTAAGCTGCTTCCCATTCTAACAGCACACATTTTGATCCTGCGGGGAGCACATCTTCAAGCTAAGCGCCTGCCTTCTCCAGGTCACTTTGTTTTAGTGGACTCTTGGGCCTCTCTGTGCAGGGCGTCTGCTAGGTCCGGGGCTCTGTCTAGGTGTGTAGTCCTGTGCTGTCTGTGGTGTCAGGCTGGGGGCACAGCTGGAGGCTGAGATTCAGTTGTCTTCCACCTGCTGAGTCAGTGGCCCTGCGTGGACCTGCCACCTCTGAGGGTGGGACGTGCTGGCAGGGCCCTACCACAGGTTCTTCCAGCTCGGCTTCCCCATGGGCCTCAGGGAGCCAGGGAGGGGCATTGGGCCATTTGTCACACAGGTTGGTCCGCCTGGTCCAGCTCCTCTGCATGACTACCTTCTAATCCAGTGGGGATGCCGTGGGGTCATGGGGTGCTGCTCCGTGAGACCCCCTTTCACCAAGACTCAGCAGCCAGCATAGTGAGCACCAGCACAACCTGTCCTTGTATGTCCAGCGGCTGCTGAGGTGCCCACCCCGCCTGGCCCCTCCTCCTCAGGCAGGCGCCCTGTGCCCCAGTGCTGCCCATGCTGATGGTCACGGGCTCCTGGTCACCCCTTTCCTCACAGTCACCGCCCGGGAGAGAGGAGCTGCTTCCTCCGGGGGACCTCATCCCACCCATCCCGTGTAGGCAACAGTGGCAGGACACACGAGGCCCAAGGGCGTCCTCCTGCACCAAGACGCAAGCCGTCCCGTGGCAAGTCCATGCCCCAGAGAACACACCGGGCCCTCTGGAAGCGAGCCGCCAGCCAAGCCACGCTCATGCAGCTCCTTCTCCTGACTCAGCCTCCCACTCCCTTCTCCTGGGAGCGCTCACTGCACACACCCAGCAGGCGAATCCCCACCCTGGCTCTGCTTCTCCAAACCTGAGCTGGCTCACACCTCGGTCTCCTCACCATTCTCAAAGGCGAAGCAAAACCTAACCTGTTTCGGGAAAACTTTCCTGCTCCGCTCGTTCTGAGAGCCCTTGGCAGGCAACAGTTCCTCGTTCCCCTAAGAAAACGAAGAGTAATTTACCTTGCTCAGTGTCACAAGTGCACACACAGATGCACACGTATGCACACGTAGGCATATACTGTAACAACACAAACACTCATGTGGCGTGCCTATTGGGGCTTCTTAGGGGAACAGGGAATTGATGTAGTACACGCACATTCTCCTTTTTTACTCACAAACACAGGGCTGCTGTGTGCTATTTTACAACTTTGCCCCTCTGACAGTCCAACCCATACGAACTCACATTAGATGACAACCAACCTTCTCCAAGTCAGCATTGTGGAGATTCACAGCCTCATTCTTTTGCAGGACTAGATAGAGTTTTTACCAGTTGCCAACATGTGGACCTGAAGGTGTTCCCTTTCCTTAGCATTATAAATCACACCACGAAGGCCGTCAGCAAATACCTCTGTGCCACATGCTACTACATGATAGCCTGGAGTCACAGAAATACAATACACGGCTCAGAAGTTTGTACTTTTAGACCAACTCGGCTTCTAAAAAGGTTCCACCCACAGCATTTGAGAAGGCTATTTCCACACACTTCACCACTGTGGAGTATTCCAATCTTTTCAATCCTTTTTCCCTTTGTTCTCACTGCATCCGTTCCCGGAATGCTGAGGCATCTTCTCCCTTGCTGCTCCCTGGCTGGGCTGGTGCCACCTTTGCCAGGGCTTCCAGTGGCTCCTGTGTCAAGTTGATGCCATTTTAGGCTCTTTAGCTTTTGGGGGTGAACACGGCATCTCTCCTGACCTCTGCTGTGGAGTCGCCCTTCTTTTTACCCCTTGTATTGTTCGACAAGAATCTAGGGAGGATGGTGCAGCGGCCACTGTTGGTGCCCTTCCGCACACCCTTTCTTGTCTTGTGTCCAAGTCTTGGTGCCCAGTGCTCATAGCTGCCCTTGGTAGAGAATGACTGCCAACTGACCGGAAGCCACCTTGTCTGGGGGTGACATGGCCCAGCAGGGGAGTGGGCAGCCCAGGAGGACTGAATGATCAACCGTGCACAAGGCCAGCATCTGTCTCGGGGAGCAGTGCCCGGTGCCCAGGCTCAGGAGGAAGCAGACTCTGTCTCAAGCCCTGCTCTCCTCCTTCCTTTTCCGCGCTAAGAATCACGTCCCTGGGTTCCTACCTCAGGCTCTGCTACTGCGGAGCCTCGCTCCGACAGGCCTGATGCAGCTGCACCACGCAGACTCTGATATAAACACCAGGAGCCACTTCCTGGCGTGTGGGAAAGACTGCAACTGAATGTCTGCAAAGGAGCAGGACATGGCAGACTTTGCGGTTACCCTGACAAACGTATGCACATTTATTTTAAATGAAGGGGCAGGCTTATATGAAAAATCTAATGTCATAGTTGGCACTGATTTACTTAGCCTCATAAGAAAACAGAAATGAACGTATGTGTAAAAAAGACCAGGACAGGAAGTCATGTTGAGGTTATATAAGACCCACATCTGCCCTCAGATCCGCAGCATGGTAGAGAAGGAAGAACTTTGATTGCCACGGGGAGCTTGTCCAGGCTTTCTGTCGTGGTGAGGGGACCATGCATGCTGACCTGTGGGACTCTCGTGTTTGGGGACAATAAGAATGTGCAGACCTTATTTGCACTCTTCACTGCGTTGTAGCTGTCACCATATTAGTGGGTAATCTTGTGCATGACACGTTTTCTGCATGTGCAATTGATATGAGATCAGCCTCTGAAATATCTTCTCCCACAAATACCAGCGAGAAGCCTTGCTGACTATCAGACATTTCCAAACTGTGGATTCAAACATGCTGTTATAAGATGTACAGTAAAAGATCTGGTCGGGATGCACATATGCCTCCTCCAACTCAGAGTCCAGAGATTTATTCATCTATTCACTCAAATTTCAAAGTTCTAAGACTTAGGAGACTCAGAGTAAGTGCCAGAGAAATGTGTGAGGAGGTCCCCATGTCCCCCAGCCTAGCATCTTCCATGGCTATCATGTGCTATCAAACCCAGGGACTGACACTGGCATATTTGGATGTCAGCAGTTGTGTGTGTCCCCGCATATGTGTGCCTGTGAGTGTGTGTGTGTTTCTATGTGGCCTTATTACATGTGTAGCCGCCACCACGCTCAAGACACAGAGCTTCGTGGTGACCTCGGCCTCCTGGGCTACTCTTACAGCCACATCCGCTGCCTGCCGTGCCGCCCCTGCCCTCCCACCCAGCTCCCCTGCTGGGTCACCCCCACCGTTGCGAGCCACTCACCTGTTCTCCATCTCTGAAATGTTATTTTAAGAACTTTATATAAATGGAATCAGACAGCATGCAGCCTCCTTAGATTGGAGTAAAAAACGAGCGGAGTATAATGCCCTTCTGTCTTAGTTACTTTTCTTTTGCTGAGACAAAATGCCCGACAATCAAATTAAAGGAGAAAAGGCTTATTTAGCTCAGTTTGTGGAGGCTTCAGTTCATAGTCGGCTGGCACCAAGGCAGGGGGACATTGCAGAGGAGAAACAATGCAGGGTGGCAAAAGGCAACAAAGCAACAAGGGATGACCACAGTTCTTTCTGTCCCTTATAACTTACCCAGGCTACTCAGGGTGGGCACCACCCATGCCCTTAACCCTAGGGCCCTTGAGTCTAGTGTTGTGCCTGTTCCTTTCTGGAGTGAGCAGCACTCCGGGCTGCGGGCACTCTGCAGTCTGACTCTTGACTCGGGGAGGCCGCCGGTGTGGCTGCCAGTCTGACCTACGACAAATAAGGCTGCGGGGCCAGGGGTGCAGCTCAGCAGCTCAGCAACTGCCCAGCAAGTGCAGGCTCCCGAGTTCCATTCCCGGTACTGATAAAAATTAAAATTAAAATTAAAAAACATAAAGCTGCTGTCTGTGGATATTCTCATGCAAGCTTTGACACAAACAGGAACAGTTTTGCTTTCTCCAGGACAAATGTCCAAGGGGTTATATGGCAAGTCTGACTTGGGCTTTAAAAGAAATGGTGCGGCTATTTTCAAGTCATTTTTTACATTCCCACCAGCAATGCTGAGTGATACAAGTTCTCAGCCTCGTGGCCGGAATCTAGTGCTATTGGGTTTTTTTGCCCGATTTGATGGGGGGAGACCCTTCTCAGTACTGTTCCGGGTGTCTGTTTCCCCGGAGGACAGTCACATTGAATGTCTTTCCATGGGCTTGTTTGCCAGCTGTTTAAGCTCTTCAGTGAAATAGCTCTTTGTGGTCTCTGTGCATGTTCTAACTGGATTGCTGGAGGTTTATTTTCACTGTTGAATATTGAGAGCTCTTTATATTTTAGAAACCAGTTTTGTCAGCCATGAGATTTGAATCCATTTTCTTCAGGTGCTTAACTTTTCTATTCAACCCCTTAACAGTCTTTCACAGTATGAGCACTTGCAATAATGATGAGGTCCAAATTACCAATTTTTCTTCAGCCAATAGGAATTTATCAAATATTTAAAATTCATCAGAATAATTTTCCAGGCACCCCGTAGAAATCAACATATGACACAGCCCTAACATGGATGAGGAAAAGATATTGTTGGCTGAGAAGTAGGTGGTGGATAAAGTTTTTATTTCATCACTTCCATGCCTGAAAATGCCACCAGATGGCACAGGAACTACCTTTGTAAACTTATCTTTTCTGGGTTAGAATTATATATATATTTTTTACAGAACTGATATGTATTCAATCTTTTTTTGCAAAACAATTTCACGCACAATGTATCAATTAATAGAACTCTTACAAGGCAGTGGAGAGAATTACACCATCTTTTGTATCAGAGAACCTAGGATTCATCTAAGCTAAGTAACTGGCCAAAGGTCACATAGCCAGCAAGGGATTAGCTCAGCCCAGCACCACATCTTCTGATTAATGCTCTTTGAATTCTGCGCAAAGTTCTCCCGAGCCATGTCCCGTCACGGCCAGCATAAGCTCATCCATCTGCTGGCCGTGAAATGACTGCCTGATTTCCGCTCTGAAACAAGACGTGACTCAGTTCCGTGTGTGCACAAATGTCAAATGGCTCTTTTTGACAAAGGAAAAATCGTGAAAGCTCTTACAGTGGTCAAGACCATGCAGAAAGTGGCGAGACAGGCACTGGCCAAGTCCCATGAACAAAGAGGGGTAGAAAATCCTGGAATTCAGCAATGCATTGTGGATGACTGATCAGGATGGGCAGTGGCATTTTGGGTCCTCTCTTGCTATGCCCATGGTTGCCCCAATCACCTTCAAATGCCAAATCTTTCCTGAGGAAAATCAAGAAATATCAAAACCAGCTCTGATAGCGGCAAAGCAGTGCCTGTTCCTGACCTAAAGCGCTACATACAGATGGGACCTCGGACGCTTACTCACAGGCCCCTGGGTCTTCATCAGATGTTTTTTTTCTATTGTACTTGTGACCTTGCTCATTTAGCCAGTCTGTATTTCTGACTTGTTTTTAAAATGTTTATAACTAAGGAAAAATGTTAGGACCTTGATTTAGGCTATAAAGAGGCAGACTGATGTATTGAGTAGGCTTTGCAAATGCCTGTGTCTTGCTAATAATTTTTGAACACAGCCTGGTTCTGCCCATGAGGTAACCTTGCTGGATGCACATAAAACAAATCCTTTGACCCTTAACACTTAAACATGTACCAGTCTAGGAGCCACTGCAGATTTCCCGATTGTCACTAGGTGTGGGCAAGCGTGGGCTTTGATGGGCTGAGCCCATGTGTCTGTATGCCTAGGTCTGAGGTGGTCTGTTCGTCTGTTTCCTGTTACTACAACAAAACACCTGAGGCTTTGAGCTTGCGGAAGGAGAGGGACTTAGCTCACAGTTCTGAATGAAGCTAAAGGGCACCACGCCGACACTGGCTGGGCTCTGGTGAGGACAACCCTGGCTGTGTCACACCATGACGGACGGTGTCATGGTGAGAGCACAGGAAAGGGACAGACCACCGTGAGACCAGAAGCTGGCAAGGTGGGGGACAGCCTTGCTCTTTTTAAAACAGTGGGAACGAACTCAAATTTCACCAGAAATTAATTCCTTCCCAGAGCAGCCCCTCCAGTGGAAGGTTCCACACTCCTTAACATCCCACACTGGGGATCCAGCTTCACACACACGAGCCCTTGAGGGACAAGCTACTTTCCAGCCGTACCAGTGGGCTCCTGCCTTGCCTAATCAAGAGTCCTTGGGACCTCTCACTTAGGATATGGCCAGGTCAATGGACTGTCACACATTTGAAGGGAGGGAAGAAGGGAGAGGGGGAGGGGAGGGGGGGAAGGAAGAACAGAAGAAGAGAGAAAGAGAAGAAAGTGGAGGGAAGGAAGAGAGGGAGGGAGGGAAGAGAGGAGGGAAGGAAAGGGAAGAAAGAAAGGAAGGAAAGGAAAGGAGAAAACTTCCTATAATGACTGGCAATGTTTCCATGACACCTTGTTTAGGGGGAAAAAAA
>RJWM01031361.1:0-22199 GCA_004363535.1 Dasyprocta punctata | reverse complement strand
CATTTTAACTCTTGGTAAGAGTTGATAATTAAAGGATAATGTACCACTTTTGAATTTATAGTATGTTTACCACATGGAACCAAGCAGAACAAACCAGTTAATTAAATCCATAACTATGGATTTTTTAAAAATTTTAAATAGATGAAATTCTCCACAGCATTCCCTACAAGTTCCTACTAAACAATATTATATTAAGTGAGTACTGTGGTCAAATTTTTATTCTCTCATTTTCAGCATCTTCTAAGTTTTACAGGAGGAACTAACCTTAACTATAAGGCAATAGCATAACTATCTCATGCTCTAACATTACTGTATTAGCTAAAAAGTGAATTGCTTGCATAGAGGTCAAAGATTATCCTGTTGAGAACCTGAAATATAACTAATTGGATACAAAAGGTTGCTGAAAATCTATAAATTGATAATTGGTACACTCTACCCCTTTATCCATTTTTCACATGCACTCTTATACACAGATTGAAACTCCTGAATATCTACATATTTCCACCAAGTAAAATACAGTTGTCTTTCCTTCAAATGAGATAATCCATAGTTCCAACTGTTACTGTATCTATCCATGCCTATGTAAATATATATATTCTTATTCAGCCTAATAGGAAACTGCCAGAACTTCTTCCAAAGTGTCTGTTTGATTTCACATCCCCTCCAATACCAAATGAGGGTTTTAGTTGCTCCATATCCTCACCAACATTCAATCTTCTCCTCTAGTATATTATAACCTAAATATAACCAAATGTTTATTTTAATAACTATGCACAGCTTCAGAGCAAGGACCAGTTAAAAATAAATTAAGTACAATAGTAGGCTTCATTAGACATTCTGTCAGACCTCAGCCCTCCTTAAGTACCTTACTATATTTCACTAATTTACCATATGGAGAAATGGCAACCAAGAAATATGTGTAGAGTGGAAGTCAATGAGAGTTTATTGTTGGAGATAGAAAGCCACATTCCATACCCTTAGTGGCTAGATCAAATAACTAGATTCTTATATAAAAATCTGTTTGATAAAGTCTATAATATTAATTTTTCTATATTTTTTCTTCTGACAGGTGCTGTCAGCTTTTAAGGATATACAAAAGGAGGTAAGATTAAACTTTGATTCTCTAAATTTCCTAGCCTCATCACCTTCCTGAATCCCATCTCTATTTCCTACTGAGATGATGACTGAACAAAGTCTCATCTTTATTTATCTTTGCGATTTATTCCTTTAAAAATACCATTGACATATCTGTCCAGACAACTAAAGCAAAAAGGAGCCTAATAATTCCTTTGATGAACTTTGATGATCTATAGAGAAAATTACATTAATCATAATTTCTCTCAGGAATGTAGCTATGTGAAATGCTGAAAAGTGACCAAGTTGAAGGGAGTACACAAGTAATATTATAAAATACTTTATTGGGTAAGTAAGTTTATTGAGTGCAGGAAGGTAGAAATTAAAGGGCAAGGCTTTTGGGGTAAACAAATGATTCTCTTTCTCTGCTCCTACTCTTTATGTAAATTTCAATCTCTTCTAAATACTGATCATATATTTAAATAATATCACCAAATATATACTACATTGTTGGTCTTTCAAAGACACTGAGGTTTCTTTGTTGTGGTACTGGGGAATGAACCCAGGGCCTTCCCACTGAGCAATATCCCTAAGCCTTTTTATTTTTTATTTCAAGATAGGGTCTTACTAAATCACTAAGTTGCCCAGACTAGGCTCAAGCTTTCAATCTTCTCGCCTCAGCTTCTCAGCGTAGTATGATCACAGACATGCACCACCATGCTTGGCTATGCTTAGTTATTATACTAACTTTCTCAAGGTCCTACTAAACCCACTATTGCATTTTTTCAGATTTCTGCTACAGTAGAGAGCAGCAGACACGCTCTACACAATTACTAATGACAGACTATTTCCATAGGCTATAAAAATAGGAAAGCACATAATTTAGGACAGGACCACACAAATATCACAAAACTAGGACAAACAGGAAACTTCTGCACAGATTTCTTAGCTTTTGTTCCCTTGAATATAGATATAATTTCATTAAAACTAGAATCTAAATATTAGCCTCCTGAAATCTTAGGAAAAGTAGCTCTCTCTTCCTAATTCTGAAGGAATAATGGGCACTGAGATTGAGAAGGCACCAGAAATAAGCTTTCTCTCTTTCACATCTAGATCACTTTTGGCCTTATAACTTAGCCATTTTCTAAGGTTCAAGTTGCTATGTCACTGTTTCCTATTAGAACATCTGGGACTGAGGAAAATCACTAGGTAGAGATCAGAAGCTTGATATTTTCACACAAGTTTTGCCTCTGTGGTCAGGATGCCTCCACCTTACCCAGAACATCGGTCTCCTTAAGTCATAGTCTCTTCAGGAAGGACTTGAGCTAGTGGAAAGAGAATTGTCCACAAGTGGGTCTTGTATGCGATGATTCCCAGCCACTGGCTTACATGAGATTATAGGGTCCAAAATCAGCAGCTACTTACTCTGAAGTGAGTGATAAGGGTTCTTTAAAAGGTCCTTCATAAGTAGTTCAGGGTCCCCTATTGAGAACCACTGGAGGCTCAGTAAGGAAACTGAAAGAGGCCCCCCCAAAAAAGCCAGATTGAATGAAAGAGTGATTTCATTTTATGAGTAGTTAAGGATATAAGTAATGAGCTATGTGTCTCCCACACTTAAGAGTAGACAACTTGCTCCTATATATTTATTACTTCATTATGCAACATACATGACACATATGTTGTATGCAGAGGATTATCTTCAACGTTTGTTTTGAGAGATACAAAGACAATACACATTCTGTTTTCAGGAAATAAAGAATTAAGTTTCATTCCCAAGAATCCCATATTTCCCAAAGATGTCTCTGTATGTGCCAAGCCTATAGTTGGTATATTTTGAAATCCCAGAGACCAGTTCCTTTAGTTTCTGATTCCCTGAATTCTCATTATTTTTCAGCTGCGGGAAGATGCTCGGATTCGAGGTAAAAAAAGAGGAAAAAAAGAAAAAAATATATATATATATTCCAAGGTTTGGATAAGGGATGGAATTTCCGAGGGAATAAGAAAGAGGTCATCTTAAAGTCTCATTTTAGTACCTTCTCCTGAGCTTAAAGCTGGGCTCCAGGTCCTCTTTATTCCCCCTTCAGTTAACATGGGCACTGGCTTTCCTTAAAGCCTCCATGAACACTCTAGTTCAGTGGTAGTGAATGTACGGTTCACATGCCACAACTAGCTGTCTGTTATCACTGAACGTTCTAAAAGGTTCACCATCATTGCGCGTTCACCCTCTCTCTGCCCCAATTACCAAGTATCTTATTCCTTTAAGCTGTTAAACTATCACAGACTGGGTAGTATAAACAACCTGATTTTTCTCCAAGTCTGGTCCATCACCTCCACTTCAGAATAAGAAAATATGGTCTAACAGAATCCATTGTGAGAACAGGAATTCTTTCTCATTATTGATCCTTTGGGAACAAAAAGCCAAAGGTCAGGTTTGCCTTTGCTTTGAAGGATGTTCTTCATCCAGGGAAACTTGATTTCTGAAGAGGCCACCAGAGGACCTTGGGAATATATGCCTGATTACTCAGCTGTAAAAATGTGGATTTATGATCTTGTTACTGCTGCTATTTCCCTGTGTCCTGAAATGTGGGGAAGAAGGGTCAGATTTGGGTGAGTGAGGAGAAAGTTTCATTATGTCCTTCTTCCATACAAAAAAAAAAAAGAAGGCGGTAAGAAGTGAGAAACCATAACTGGTTCCAGTGGCAGTGCCCTCAGACTGAGGTATTCGGCTAACTCTAAATAACCAGTCCTGGCTGAACAGAACTCTAGAGACTACGATTCACTATGCATCGCACACATTTTGTGCCATATTCTGCAACCCCTTCTCTGACAGAAGTCTGGCACCTCCTACTTTAACTTGGTATACTCCAAATGAGGAGTATGAGCTTGGAAACTGGAGGCATATTTCCATACACTCTAACAGAAAGCTTCCTTCCTGTATTCACCTCAGGGATGAGCAACTGTTCTGTGACACCCATCTCATCTGCACCCAGAACTGGGTAAGTGTCCCTAATATAACAGTTTCTAAGGGAAATAGCACCCACCTGGAAATGGGTGTGATGGTCAAGAATACAGCTAGCTCTGAGCCTTGACCTTTCAGAAGACTGTACTTTAAATACACACATTGATACAGAGCAAGAGTTGGTCCCCACAACTCTCAACTGAAGTTGAACTACAAAGCTATGAAAAAAGAGATAAATAATCAGGGTCTTAGAAAAAATGATAAATAAAATTCAAAAATTGTTGGGATACCAGTGCCCCAACATTGAGAGATGTCAGTTTATGTTGAACAGAGCAACACAAGGAAAGAAAATACCAGGATACCATACCAGAGATTTAATTTAGATTAGATTTAATTGGAATGACTTCCAATAGTGACAGTGGAGAAACAGAACTAAGTAGTCCAGAAAGATGGCGACATCATGCTTTAGAGAGCTTCAAAGATGAATACATTTTTTAAAAGTTAGTTTGAAATGTTTCAGGTGCAGTCCTGCCTGAACCAAGAATAGAGAAAGTGAACTCCCTAAATTCCCTTTGAACAGAATTTGTTTCCATCTTGGATAGTTAGCCCTTGCAAAATAGAACATGCCTTTTAAAGTCATCAGTCATTGTGCTTCAACTTGCTCAGTGCTGAAACTATGGAAGGGACAATTGACAGGTCACCTCATACTGACACAAATTCTAAATGTAATTGTTACAAACTTTAACATCAAGAGCAGTTTTGATTGGTCGAAATACCTTTGAATGTATAATTTTATTTAATATTACTATTCCCATGAGATAAGCAGGAAGAATTTTCCTGATGAAACCATAAATTTAGGTAGGTTATTACACTTAATCTCCTAGAATCTTCTAACCTGCAGTCAGACGTGTTATCCATTGCACCACTGGCCCTGTGCTTACACTTAATCTCCTAATGCCCAGAGAGAGTTTTTCCTGTGGTCCCATGATCACCAGGGAATTACAACTCCCAGTCAATGATGTCCATTCCTAGTGGAGTGTGATAACGAAATCCATAAACATGGTGAAGGCCAGAGACAGGGTGCAAAGGATGGGATCTTTCTTCCTTGTACATCCACAATCTCCTCTTATTTGGTACAGAAACACAAAGCCTCCAGATTTCTCTACAACCTCAAAGGTGAAATCACAGTTCGACATTGGAGACCAGCCATCGGGAACCCATTTCCACAACCTTAGGACACAACTCTCCGGCCAGTCAGCTTACTACCCTGGACCCTAACTAACCATCAAGGAAGAAAGTACTCTGCTTCTGTCAGGTGTTTCTCCCAGATGACCTTTCCTGCAAGCTCTGTCTACACTGCCTACCAAACTGTAGCCAGGAGCCCAAGCCTCATAGATACTTACCCAACATGGCAGAGCAGCACCCCAGCAAGCAGGTATCATCCAGGGCAGGAGTCAATGGGGTAAGAAGATTAGACAGCTGAGGTCAGGCTCAGACTAGGTTCTTTTGGTCTCTCTAATCAAGACAAGGAGCTGCACAAAGTGTGTCAGATGTAAGTAGTTCTGTGTAGGAAGGATTGTTCAGGAATCAGGGGAAAACAGTTACGAGACAAAGAAATGGAAGAGTGGAAAGTTTAAAAACACTAGTAAACATGAAACCAAATTTGCTCCTGGAAAGTTCCCTATAAACTTACATTACTTTTGGGACTTAATTCAGTATCAAGTAAAATACAATACACGTCTGATAGACTCCTTTGTTGGGGTCCTCAATGGCACTGCTTACTGTTCCTTTAGTAAGTAACTTTCCTGTTCCTGAGGATCATGTGACTCCTAACCCTACCCTAGAGAAGTAGACTGTCTCAGGTATTGACCCTCTAAATGACCCTCTCTGGGGCTCATTGGGATTTCCTTTCAAGACAGAATCTGAGTTCTAGGTGATTGAGAGAATTAGCTTCATCTCCATGAGACTTAGTATAATGACTCTAGGTATTTTATCCTGTTTCCCATACAAGTTAACAAAATACAGAAAATAATCCAGTGTTTTGGCAAAAAGGGTACATCTTTCTAAAGAAACATTCACATTCGCAAAACTTCAGTCATCACTCAAAACCTAGTTTTGGTTCAGATACTAAGACAGAAACCTCTCTTTCTCATTAGTACAGTATGATGAGCAAGTGTAGGACAGCAAAGATCCTGAAGTGTGAGTACTGTTTAGAAAGGATATGATCTACAGCTAATGGATCTCTTCCTTTGGTTTGTGCTGGATACTTTGGGCTGGGATCACAAAGGTAGAAGTATCTTACAAGGAGTGCTTTTTACCTTCAGTGCCACCTGCCTCATAAGCTACCTAGCAGGGAGGAGAATAAATTTCTTTTTTTTTTTCCTAGCCATGTGACATCTAGGGCTCAGCTTAGTTGCCTGAAAAAAAGAAACTATTAGACAAACATCATCACTGAACCAAGAAGAGGGAATGGTGTCCATGGGCAGAGATGCCAGTATCTATGGCTGCAAATGGGAACATGGAAATCAGTTGAGACCCCAGAACATACCAATTGCCAAGCAGAGAACTCAGCAAATAAACAACTGTGGAAGTAAATGTGAAATAAACAAAAAAAAGTCCTTTTGGTTTTTCTTGGGTTGTGGGAGCATGTAGTGATAGAATTGCATTTGGTTCTCAGAATGGCACTATACACTGTGAGAGGACTGGGATTATAAAAATTATAAACTCATTCTGACTTTTTCTGTTATTATTTTAGTGAATCTCAGTTTCTTCTGCTGTAAAATAAGTTGTCGTAAGTCACTGAAGTCTCCTTTCATTTCTAATAGGCTGTGATCTCAGAGTACCTTTCCAACATAGTTATGTTGTCCCCTCACCTGTGGAAAGGTCACCTACTGCAAAAGCATTTCCTATAAGAAAGAGCTATTTAGAATATTTGTCAAAGATAGTAACCTTTGAAAATGTAAACACTCATATTACATAGCAAGAAAGGTCGTTACTATTTTCTAAACAAAATCTGAACCAATAAGCATAAAGCATTGGGGCCCTGCACAGACACCGGAGGAGAACCAGAATGGGCCCATTCGGGCCCCAAACCGCTGGGCCCGCGCGGCACCAGGGCGCGGGCTTGGAATCAAGGACATCATCCCCCACCACCACCACCCCGTAACCAACCTGCTGGATCGGAGGTCTGGGTAAATCGATAGCAACTAAGGAATATTGAGCAACTAAATGCTAGTATTTTTTCGTAGATTTTGCAGGCCTCTGATTGGCAGCCTGAGCATCTCTTTGGAAGATTACAGTAGGCAATGTGGCAAACATGGGGGACTCTCTTCTGTCTTGTCTTCGAGGCCCAATATGGTTCTCACCGTTTTGCTTTACTCTGATCATTATTATTTTTCTTTCTTCTCTTTTTTTTTTTGCTGTATTTTATATTCTGTTTTTAATGGTTTTATTTTGTTTTGTTTTTGGTTCAATTATACTACACCTGTTGGAATGGTCAGCTAATCTGAAGATAACAAGATATACTGTAGTAGCTATTGTACTCACATTATCGATCTTCGAAGTTCTGTACCAGTTCTACTGCTTTGTTTTGATTGACTTTGTTCTGTTATGTTCTGTTGTATTTTACTATCTTTAAAATTTAAAAAAAGCATAAAGCATTAACTAACCAACATAGAATTTAACCCCAAGCGTATTTGTCACAGCACCATAAAATAATAAGCAGAATGCATTATAAGCCAGAAAGTAAGTTTTATTAAATCAGCCAACTAGATGTTTGTTGACTTGGCATTTGTTAAAATACAAATTTTAACTTATTAAGATTTTATGAAATCAATAATTTTTACATAATAAAGAGTTATAAAATATTTAGTGATACTGAACACAAACACTAGAAAGGATAGCCCCTTTTCATGTTAATTCAACAGCATTAAAAATGCTGTCTCTGATTTTTTGTTTCTAAAACTAGTTAAATATAAAATCTCAAACATTTTATAGAATTTCACAAAAAGATAGCAAATATTACCTGGAAGAATAAGGCAAAACTTTTTCCAAAATCAAGATTTTAATGGAGTTACCTTCAAAATTTTACTTCTCTAAATTGCAGATGCTGAAATTCCATTGTATTATATTGAAAGGGAAGAATCAATTAATAGAATAGAAATGCATTCATGATCCAGGAAAAAAATTCAGCCTGTGATAGGCAAAAACAAAACAAAACAAAACAAAAAACACATTCCTTTTCATCTTCATCATCATTATCCTGAAAGTAGCACTTAGTAAGACCAGAAAAGAAAATGAAAGGTATAAGGAAAGGTATATAGGTAGAATGGAATAAAACTGTGTTCACAGATGATATAATCATCTATGTAGAAAATTCAGAAGATTAGGATAAAAACATGTGACTATAAGCAAATATATCAAGGATGCAGATTATGAGACTATCATACAGAATCAACCATTTTCATATGTATCATCAGTGAAAACCAATTAGAAATTAAAAATTATGTCACATATTTGCATTCTCAAAAAGAAATACCTGAGCATAAATCTAATATGTCCAAAATACACAACTAATAAAGTAAAAAAGAACTAAATAAATGGATAGATATTGTAGGAATATCCAATGTTGTAAAAATGTCAGTAATAGCTATGGAAAGCCAGTTGAATTTTTAATATTTAAAAATGATTTTATTGGTACATTTTAGGTATATATGACAATCACATTAAGATTGGGAATTTGTATCTGTACATAATATAACTTGACTCTTCTTTTCCCATTCCCTTACCCTCCCTTCAACCCCTCATCTCTTATTTATAACAGTTTTGTTTCCATTTTTTCCTTTTTCCATTTTTTAACTTTTCCGTTCCTTTTCCACCCCACCCCTTCTCATTTGAATATTTTCTTCCTATTTCACAATACCTATTACACATTTTGGTCCTTATTTACACTTTCAGTTTCTCACACCAGAGAAACTTTCAGTATTCACACATGTATGTTTGATGTATTTCACTTAAGAGTATGGTCTTAAGGTGTGTCCATTTACCTAGAAATGTCTCAAAATTATCTTTATTTATGGCAAAAGTAGTACTTCACTGTATTAAAAAAACTACATCTTCTTTTTCCATTCATCAGTTGATGAGCATTTGGACTGTTTTCAAGATTTAGTTATTATAAATTGTACCGCTATAAATGTGGGCATGCATATATTACTGTGCTGGTTTTGTGATCATGAATTTCTTCAGGTCTTTGTCATGCAAGTATCTTATTTCTCCAGTTTTGAAGGGAACATCAATATGGGTTGGAGGTGTTCTTTTTTAGGGCTTGCAATACTTCACTCTGAGCTCTCCTTGATTTGAGTGTATGTGTTGAGAAGTCAGCTGTGATTCTGATAAGCTTTCTTTTATAGGTGATTTATTTCTTTTCCCTAACAGTTTGTAATATTCTATTCTTATATTAAATTCTGGAATCTTGACTATTGTATACCTTGCTGTAGGGTTTGGGTTTTTTGATCATGGCTAATTGGGCTTTTATATGACTCTGTACATCAAATTGTTTTTCCCTGCCACCAAGTTTTCTGCCATGACATCTGTGAACAGATCTTTTTAATGTCATTTGTGCTATCTCCTGCTTTTTCATTGACTCCAATCAACATCATGCTATTCTTCTTTGCTTCATCTAGCAGCTGCTGATTGATTTTCATGATCCCTTGCTATTTTTAAGAAATCTTTCTTTTCATGACTGCTAATTTCTATCCTGTCTTCTATATCTGAGATTCTGTCATCACATTGGCTCATTCTGCTGCATGAACTTTCGGTGGAATTTTTAATCTCCTGGTTATCTGTTTGAATCTGTTTTATGGATTCCATTTCCTTCTTAAATTGAGCATTCATGGTTTCCATCATTTTCCTAAGCTCTTTTATTTTTCATCTGCATCTACTCTAAAATCACTAAGCAGGCATTTCATTGTGGACACCATCTCTGTTGTTACCTGGGAATTATTTCTGATTTGATTTTTTCTACAGCCTCATTCATTTGCCTTGTTACTTTCACTGTTACAACTTCAGAGGCTACGTGGGTGGTTTTTGTATTGTTCAATCTCATTGATCCCTGGGTTTGCCTTTGATGAATTGCACATCTAAGATTGCATCATAAGCATCATCTCATTTTTTCTTTTTCTTTTTCTTTAGTTTAATTCCTGAGTTAATGCTTGTAAATTGCCTATGGTAAGTAGCTTTATTACTAGTGTTTATAACCTTGGGGCAATGACTACTTCTCAGAAGTGTCTTCCAGATGTAGCTGGCTTTGGGTTTTGTCTTTTTCCTATGTCTTCAATTTTCTGGGGACGAGCAGTTGCTGCCCACTTAGCTCAGCCCCTGGTTCTTTGGCACTGGCTCACAGTATTTTCTATGACCTTTAGGCAATCTCAGTCTTGGCATATCAGGAAGAATAGTTGGTTAGAACAATTGTGTCACTTTGGCTAAGTGGTACAATCAGCAGTAACAATAGCATCAAACAGCCTAGAAAATGAAAAACTAAGGTAGCTGTTAATTTGCCACCTTTCACCATATGAACTAGATTTGTGATTATATAAAAAATCTAAAACAAACCAGAAAATTATGTGCAATAAATAAGCCCTCAAATAGAAATTTTACCCTCAGGGCAGAAAATTTAAAAGGGGTTAGGGGAAAATACAAAGAAATAGAAGATGAAAAGATTAGCAACAAAACAGAAAGATAAAAAAGGATCATGTAAATTTTGGGAAACTGGTACAGAAGACAGAAAGGAAAGATATGGAAGAAATAAAAAGAACAAAACAGAACAGAACCACCACAAAAAATTAAACTAGAAACCATGTTCATATTTATATAAAAAGGACAAACAATGAAGAATAAAGAAGAAAGAGAGAGAGAGAAGGAAATAAGACATACTTCAAAGTGTGTCTGTGCTGTTACTGGTAGACAACATGGGGAGATGAGGTTCAGATCCATGTTGATTAATGCTAGCAACCCAGCAGTAGCTTTACAGCACAGTAGTGGATAATCACAGTGAGCTTGCATCTTTATTTACTCTGAAGTTCAACGTGGTTTCTGACCATGAGGCTAGAACCAGAACCATTCAGTATGCAACAATCCATGCACCTTCTGCAGGCTTGAGCTCTGCTGGGGTCACTAGATGGAGCCTGCAATTGTTCTGAGTGCCTATCTCAGTTTGTCCCTCTCTAAGATGGCTCCCTGCCAATTGTCTTCTCTTGAGAGACGTTCACATCACTCACCACCAGTCATTATAGTCTGCCGTATCCCCTGCTCCATTCAACTTGTGTCTTTCTCCATGGAGGACTCTGGGTTGCCAGCAGTTTCAGTGTGTCTCAGGTTTGAACTGCCTCTTCCATGCAGTGAGTCCCATCTCAGGCACCACCCACCTCTGTTTGCTCTCCCTGTGCGCTTTAATTTTCACTCCAGATCCTTCCTGGGTCCAGAGTACCAATTGTTTTATCCTTCTTTTTCTCACATGGCCATATTCCAGTGTTTGTGCACCAAATCTCAGAGAGGCTCTTTCTCTGCTGCTTATGACTCCACCATCTCCCTGGAAGTCCCTTAGTGGATTTTTTTTTTACAAAGGTGCTGTGGTTAATAGTTGTGATATATCAACTTGACTTGCATAAGTACTTCCTAGATTAGTAAATTCAGTTGTTTTTATGTATGATTGACATGTAGGCCAGCAAACTGAGTGGGGAACACCCACCTTAGATGTGCATGTCACCAACCAGTAAGTTTGTAAATTGAACAGAATAAAAAGAGAAGCAGGAAGTTCTCTCCTATCTTCAAGTAGATGCAGTATTTGCTACTGCCTTTAGATGTTACTCTCGAGTTCTTTCAGCCTTCCAACACAAACTCACACCAGTGATAATTTAGTGAACTTCCAGGGTTTTGGCCTTCCTCTGCTACTGAATCTTCCAGTCCTCCAGTACACATATGGATATTTTGCATTCTTTCACCTCTGATCTTGAAATCAAACATCAGAACTCTCAAATTCCAATTATGGAATGTTACCTAGTAAATATCTTGTATAATCATACATATATTTTACATGAAATCTGTTTTTCTTGAGAACCCTAACAGATATAAATTTTGGCACCAGGAATAGAGTTGCTGTGCTATCTAACTATATGGTTTAGAAGTCTTTAGAACTGGTTCATGGGGAGATATTGAAAAAGTTTGGAGATTCTGACTAGAGAAGCCCTAGAATACCATAAGCAGAGCTTGATGGGTAAAACTGGTTGAAGCTCAGAAGACTAGGATACTGATTAAAATCTAGATGACAAAAATCACGTTCAAAAGGTTTCAGTTGGAGGGTCAGGGATTTAGCTCAGTGGCATAAGCACCTGCCTGGCAAGCACAAGGTCATGAATTTGACCCCCAGTACCAGAAAAAAAAATGGTTTCAGTTGGAAACAAGGGCACCATCAGTAGTTGGACTTGAGACCATTTGTGCTATGCTTTGGCAGAGAATTTGCTTACATTTTATTCATGTCCTGAGACTGTGGGAGACTGAGATTAAGGACACTAGACTAATTAATTTGGTGGAGGAAATTTCAAAGCAGCCCAAAATTCAGGCTGTAGCATGGGTACTGCTTGCTGCTTCTGGTGAGTTTTGCAGTGAAAACCAAGAGCAAAATGTCAAATTGAATGAATTTAAAAACTCCAGAAAGGAAAAGTCTAAAGACTTGAGGCCTGTAAAGTTGGAGGCAAGGAGAATTTAACTGCTAAAAATATTAGCTTTAAAAGTAAACCAAGGGCCGAGGATATAGCTTAGCAGCATACATGCCTGCCTGGCATGCACAAGGTTGTGAGTTCGATTCTCAGTACCAAAAAAAGTACTTTTCATCAGACAATAGGAAATACATCTTTAGGGTATTGCAGGAACCAGAAAGACCACGCCCTACTTTGCTTGAGAAGGGCCACTTAGGAAATTGATTTCCCAAGACTCATTTCACAGTGCCCAGTCATCTAGATACTTGAATATCTCTGCAGCCATGATTTAATGAGGTTCAGCTACTTGCCAAACTGGCAGTAGACCTTCACGTTATCAACACAGTGCTGATTTTACAGGCATGCATAGCAAAATAGTTCTGGGGTCAGGAAAGTCTCTACCTAGATTTCTGAAGTAGGCCTAGAAAACCAGGCAGTATGTCTCTGAATGGGCAATGCATGAAGCTATGAAGGTGGAACTGAAAGTGAAATAAACCAAATACAGAAAGACAAGTATTATATGACCTCACTTAAATGTGGGATCTGAAGTGGTCAAATTCATATTAGCATAAAGGAGGTTAAATATTACCAAAGCCTGGGGAAAGGAGGAAATAGAAAGTTGGTTTTTAAAGGGTACAAAATTTCAGTTATGAATAATAGTCTTTAACTTAACAGATTATTATAGTATACTCTACAACATAGTGTCTATAACTAAGAATACCATATTGTATACTTAAATTGTTCTTAAATAGTTTTACTACAAAAATTAATGTTAATAGCAATAAAGATGCAAGAGAAAACTTGGGGAAATGAAGGATATGTGATGGCTTTGGTGGTGGCAATTGTTTCAAGGGTATATACTTACCCCCAAACTCACTGAGTTATATACATGAAATACACATGGCTTTTTATATATCAATCATACCTCAATAAATGGATTTTAAAAATTAAAAAATAAAAGTAACCTGAGAAAAAAGGCATATTACTTTTAAACAGTATGATGTTTTGATACAGACAACTGTAGCTCCAACCTAGACGTGTCCTCTGGAGTTTCTTCTTTGGCTTCCTGCCTTCCTGCCAATCTCCACAGGGTCGAGGTCCTACAGATCCTGACTGTGATAGCTACTCACAGCCAGCACACCCCCTAAACCAAGCTCCAAATACCTGAGACCACAGCTAGAGGCCCACGTTGAGATCTCACAGCCCACCTTCTGCCTAAGTATGCACATCTAAACTGAAGACTACATGAAATTTGATGGAGAGAGCTGAAGTACTTAAGAGAGCAGAGGCTCTCTCAATACATGAGCGATTCAAGGTGGGAAAGCAACCAACCTCAGGTCATAGGTCTCCATTTATACCTTCTACCTGGAAAATGAATAAGGATGAACTGACCTTGAAGAAACAACTGCCAGAGTATAAATCAGTTTCCCAACAAAGATGCCACGTTTTCTTTACTCAGTCATCTGGTGATGGACTCATAGGCTGCTTCCAAGACTTAGCCATTATGAGTTGTGCTGCTATAAACATGATTATGGATGTGTCACTGTAATATGATGCATTTAACTCCTTTGAGAAGCTACCCAGAAAGGAAATAGCTAGGTCAAATGGAATTTCTAGCTTTAGTTTTTGAGAAATCTCCAGATTGATTTCTACAGTGGTTGTACTAGTTTATACTACTACCAACATTGTAGAAAATTTCCTCTTTCCCTACAGCCTGCTATTATTTTATTTCTTAATGATAGACATTCTTTCTGGAGTAATCTGGATTCTCAGCACTGAACACCTTTTAAAGCCTCAGCATCCTGTTCTCTTGGATGTTCCTGCTTCTGGTCTCAGGCTATGCAATCTGAAATAGCCCAATGATGCCCATAGAAGATGCACTGGAGGTGCAGAGAGAAGACACAGTCCCCTAATGAAGTCCAACCTTGGTCTAACATGTGGGTCTCTCTGTGAGTGATCAAGGAGAGTCTTCTTCTTATTTGAAGTAGGATCACCTTATTTTATGGTAAATTTTGAGATATAGAGCTCCAAATTCCTTTTTCTTTCATCATTTAAAAATATCAACCTATTGTCTGAAAGCTTCCATCATCTTTGCTTGTTTCCAGTCTGGCAGTTGCTGTTCATCAGCCACAAGCCTTTCTTCTAGATCTGATACACTGTACATTGGTTGATTCTGTTGTGATATTTGGATATCTGTTTGAATCTGTTCTATGGAATCCAATTCTTTCCTGTAGTAGGCATTCATGGTTTCCATCACTTTCCTGAGCTCCTTTATTTTCTTTAATCTGCATTCCAGAATCACTAACCATTTCCTTTATTATGGTCATCATTTCTTTAGTTATCTATGAAATTATTTCTTTTTATGTTTTTTTCTAGAGAGTCATCTGCTTTGTTACTTCTACTGCTATCATTTCAGATAGTTGACATGGGTAGCTACTGATTACTTTCACCTCAAGCCCCCACTGGATTTGTCTGGGGCAAGCTAGATGTCTGTGGTTGTATCTTGCTTCCACATTTTCACATTTTCTATTGTTTAATTTGCTTTCTGCATTGACGCTTATAAACTGCTTTTGATAGGTAGCTTTATTGCTAATATCAAACTTTCTTTAGGAAATGACTACTTTCCCTTATAGTCACAGCTGGCTTCTGGCTTTTGAGTCTGTCCCAAGATCCTGCCTCTTTCATTTGTTAGGAATGAGTGGTTGCTGTCTATTTGGCCTAGTACCCAATTTTTGGTACTGGACTATGGCATTGTTTAAGACTGCCAGACAATCTCAGTATTGGCTTCCCCAAAGGCAAAGGTCTACAAAGGAAACATTCTGGAAGCAGATGGTGACATAATGGTCCATGATACAACTAAGAAGCAGTTGACCAAAGCCAATGCTTTAGAGTTAAGAGGCAAGATCATTGCTGAAGCTACCAGTGAACTAACAACCCCAGCTTATAAAATCTTTCTGAAGAGCTCTTCTTCTCTATGTGAATGCTGGAAGAGGAACCATATCTTATTTTGAGAGGCTAAAGAACACAAAGTATTTCAACTATTTGATCTTCAAATATAAAAGGGATTCTTACTATCATTCACCCATGTCTGCTCAAAAGAGTTTAGAAAGAAAATTGAGAAAGCATCATGGAGCTCTTCCTATTGTACCCACAAAAGGTTTCCAAAACAGAATATCACATGCATCTGAGAAAGGCTTCATTCATTCTGTTGTAGCTTACTCTATGGAGCATTCTGTCAGAAAAATCATGCTCACAGCCATGAAATATAACCAAGGATTAGTCTTGAGAATGACTGCCTATTTCAATGCCTCTGAGAATATCTTCAGAGTGTACAGTGAAGCAGGTTTGACCTTTACATACAGAACCACTGACTTGTTTGCTACTTCTTCAACTATAACTTCTGCAAACCTATCACAGGTTTATGTGTAACCAAAGAAATTTCTCTCTCATGGTCATCATTCTAGATCAGAACTTTTGGAAGAAATCAATTGCCAGGTATGGCGGAAAGTACCTGTAATCCCAGCTATTCAGGAATTTTAGACAACAAGATCCCAAGTTTTAGGTCAGCCTTGGTAATTGAGAAAAACTCTGTCAAAACGTCAAAATAAAAATGGCTAGGGATACTAGGGATATAGGTCAATGCTACCTGACTTCAATCCCCAGTGCGGAAGAAAAAGAAAAAAGGAGAGAGAGACAGAATGAGAATGAGAATAAGTTTTTAAGGCTGGAAGGTCATGCACAAGTTATTAAGTATAAAAGTAGAAATTGCCTGCACCAGAGAGCCTTTTGAAATATTTTGCCTTTAAATAAAAAGTGTCTCTCATGTGGTCATGATCTTTTCCTGTTTGTTCCTGTCATTTAAGGTTGGCATCTGTATTCAAGAGCAATTAGCAGTTGTTTGCATTATTTTTTTTTACCAAATCTGGGACATTCTAACCCTTATTTAAGAAGTGGTTGCATGGCATATTCAAGGTGGTGTCCTACCTAAAGTGAGTTATCGCTTTTTAAAATCATCAGAACAATTCAATTTTACAGGTTACAAGCAAAAGTAAAAGCTGTTTCATGTTATGCATTTTATTCTTTTGGAATAGAATTATCTTGGAATGGAATACATATTGTTGTAATAAAATTATCTTTAATCATTTAAACTGAATCTTGACTCAAACTGTGAGTACTTATAAATGAAAAAGATAGTACTTTTAAGACATGAAACAATATCATTTATAACTCATCAGCTCTGTATTGTTGTTCAACAAAAAAAGCCAGATGAATAACAAATAATGTTCATCACTACAGATGATTAAGGCTATTTTTGTTAAGACTATCTGAGTTTGCTAGCCATAGTTATGACACATCATCCAAATAATGTAGTTCTCTATCATGTTGACTAACTTTCATTGCTATTGAAGACATGTTGTGTTGAGTAATTAAGCAATAATTCAAATAGAATAATCTGGAAAATAATTACTTTATCTCTATGTATGCAGTCTGGCTGACATCTCTAAGCATTTCCAATGTCCCTAGTTGTGCCTGCTTTTGTCCCTTTTCATCTTAAGACTTCACATTCTACACACAGCTTCGTTAATGGTGTGGGTTTAAAACAACATTGATCAAGTGTCTTGTTTGGGAGTATTTTGGGCAGAGGCTTTTGAACACTATTTTGAATGAAGTATTGAATATTACTTATTCAATGAATGAATTTTTAAAATAGCAGTAGCTTTTCAGAACTTTCTAACTATGGTAATTTATAACTGTAGACTTAACTGCAGTTAATAAAAGTGAAAAGTATTTTATTTAAAAATCAAAAATATTTTTAGACAAACATCCACTGAAAACACTTGGCACTAGCACACTGGTCCAACAGAAATACTGAAGGAATTTTATCATATAGAAGGAAAGCATTCCTTATTTCAAATATTGAAACACAAGAATTAGTTAAGAGCAAGTGACTATTTGAACATCTGAGTAAATTTAAATTAATATTGATCTGTATGGTAACAATAATGTCAAGTTATCATGTATGCACATATATATACATACACATACATATGCAGCACATACACACATATACAATTAAAATATATGACAAAATAACTCAAAAGGCCAGAGAGTTTAAAGCTACTAAGATCCTTACTTGACTAGAAAGTGGTGAAAAGTCCTAATTTATAGGAAATGGTAACACAAAAGTAAGAGATTCTTTCTTAATTAGAAGGAAAAGCTGGGGCTATTTAAAAAATTGTTAACCCAAAAAAAGACAAAAAGGAGAGAAAAAGAAATGTGAAACAGGTGTGACAATTACAGAACAAATAGTGAAATAGGGCAAATAGTGAAATAGGAAGTTTAAGTCCAACTACAACAGTAATTTTATTAGATGCAAATGGACTACTCTAACTAAAAGAGATTATCAACTAAATGCTTTTTAAATATCAGGTTCACAAAGGTAGATGACAAAAGGATAAAAAATGCTATATCTCATAAAGAAAGAAAATTCATAAGGTAGCAATAAAAACCTTGCTACAGCCTCTCCTTTGACTACTCCCAGGAAGAAAGAGAAATGGAAAATCAAATCATGAGATTGTCACAGAGGGAGCACAGTTAATTCTAGTTTTCCCACATGAGGCAAGGTCAATATTCAATAACCCAAAGCCAATTTAGGAATACATACATAACCTAGAGGCAATTTAGGAATATGTGAACTATAATTCTTGTAGTTCAAAAGGATAAAGATAGCATTTTGAAAGCTAGGATTAGAGGTTCCATTTGACCCAGTTATCCCACTTCTGGGCATTCTGCCAAAAGAATTAAAAATATCGTACCACAGTGATATATGTGCACCCGTGTTCATAGCAGCACAATTTGTAATAGCCAAATCTTGGAAACAACCCAAGTGCCCATCAATCAAGGAATGGATAAAAGAGATGTGGTATTTTTATACAATGGAATAGTACTCACTACAAAGAAAGATTGCATTGAGGCTTTTATAAGTAAATGAATACAACTTGAGAAAATACTAAGTGAAATAAATCAAACTTACATGTGTAAATACTGTATTATCTCCCTAGTGTAAGAAAATGAAAGAGCAAATATGATCCGCAATCTGCAATAAATATTATGTAAGGGTAAGAAACTGCTCAAAGAGGAAAAGTAACTAGGATAGGAGAAAGGAGGAAAGAAGAAAAAGAAAAAAGACAAAAATTTGTGCATATATATATATATATATATATAAGATAGCTAAGATGACTATACTATTAATTGCATTAGTTCTTGGAAAATAATAGTTAATATTCATATGATTAGATCAATTTTGCATATCTATATCTGGTAATCTAAGCAACGTTTTTGAAGGTAACAATATGAAATATTATAACCATTGTTAAATTCCTATCATCTTGTTTTGAAAACTATACTGTTGTTGTTTTGGTTTTGTTGTTGTTCTTTATTTGTCTCTTTCACTTTTTCTTCTGTGTCTTTTTTCTCTTAAATAAAAAAAAGCATTTTGAGAAGCAATGTTCTCTTCAGTTCAAATATGTAGATGTAATTCTGGGTTTAGAACTACTGGGTCTGATAACAAAACAAACCAACTGAACAAACTAAAAAAAAAAAACACCCCAAGGCTCAAAATTTCTCTAAAATTTTTGCACTCTTGCCACTCCCTATTTCCCCATTTTCGGGTGAAGCCCACATTAACCCAGTTAAGCCAGGAAGCCCTTCATGATTTAATAATGTCTTTAATATGAATGCTTAAATTCCCCATTCCAAATGTGCAAATTAAGTCAGTGTTCCACACATTTCAGAGGATCCTCTTGACATACTGTTGTGCAAAAGTCATGTGTTCCTTGACCCAGTGAGATCTAGATTATGGTTCGAAACTAACATAAAATGCCAATCTCCAGGACCTTGATATTTCAGCTACTGTTTCAGTTTAAAACTCAGCAAAGTTCTGAAGGAACAAGTGTCTACTTTTGCCAAAATTTCTTTTGCATACTTCAGAAATCTTGGCAGTGACAATGTACTGACCACCTGTCAGCTTTGAGTCAGTTTTTGTTCTTGGAAAGATTTTCCCCAAGGACAATTTCAAAGGCATGTTCTCTTGTTAACATTAAGAAAAGTCTTCTGCCATAGTAGTGCATTTAGTGGGTATGAACAGAGGGTTTTATACTCATTGTTTCATGGCTGGACACTACCATGCATGCTCATCTCAGGTATCTGAGTGGCTACTTGAACATATAGGACAAAAGTATTAATACTATCATTCTGGTTCTTCTCACATTCAGTAATTAAAATTTTTGGCAGGTATTTCTATGATCCACTTTAATTTTCTTTCCGAAATGCCATATATTTTCTGCAATTGCATTTTATAAAACATAATATTCTTTACATGTTCATTCATTCATTAGTCAAACCATGACCCAAGAACCTACAAATAGTCATAACTTTTATAGCATTTTATATCAATTAGGGATATATTTAGAGCAATGTTCTTTTATATTGTTATATACATTGCTGTCCATACAGTCCATTGTGCAGGCTTATCTTTGCCTCCTTCAACTGTCTGCTTGGAAAACAGCATTAGAGTTCCATAGGAAGTCCCATTTTTCAATACGACAAATTCTGTTGATGGAACCAGCAGCTTGCTATATTCCAGTGGGAAGGAGCCATAAGATTATGACTATTAATAAGTAGGAGTGCATATGCTTTCATTGATCCTAGAGGTTTGTTATGGTTTGTGTCTAGATCCTCCCTGCTTCCTAAGCCCCATGTACTTTTAGACAGGGCTTTTTCAGAGGTGGCTGAATCTAGAGCTTGTGATTGATTCATGGTTCAATGCTAGGATTAAGGGTGCTGGAATTAAAGGTGGATGATTCCTGCATCAGTCCACTGATTGGATTGGCACCATTCTAATACCAGCAGTCTGAATAAGACAAAAGGGGAGAAAGAGGTTTGTTTCCCCTACCCTGCCCTTTTGCTCTCTTGTTGCTTTTGTTGTATTCCACCACTATAAACTGTTGCCCCACTGCCATGTGCCACTCTACCCTGGAGGCAGCTGATTATGGACTCTATAAACTGTCAGGGTTATTTTGTTTCACCAGTGAGAAAAGTTACTAAGACAAAGTTCACGAATGTGAGGTATCCACTTCCCTTTAGCATATTCTTGAGTACAACATTTACATCTTATCAAAGAAATTTGTTGACAGTACTTTCTTTATTCAAATATCTTTTGGGCATCATGCATAACAAAAATATGTCTTGGTAATTGGTTATTCTTGAGTCACATGAATGTTTCCACAAGAGTTTAAGAGCAATTGTGTCTCAAACAAGTTGCACTTGGTCACGTTTTCTAATTCAAATCACCAGTAGTCGCCATTAGATGGCAGAATTAGACTTTTGCTAAAAAGCAATCTATCCGAGTTTTAGAAGCAGACACATCTAAAATTATTGGTCTATTAAGATTATATAGCCCCAGAGCTTGTGCTACTACCTTTTGTGCATGGAATAAATGCCCCTTAACATTTGATGATGTTACATCCTAATAAATATATTGTTACTTTTTTAGCACATCTAATCTACTGAGCATTTTAACTGTAGAGGATCAGTTGTTGACCCTAATGATTGTGTGGCTGCCTGGGAGATGAAGCTCGCTGCTACTACCCACCATCACAAAAGAGTTTCACATGACATATCATTAGTCCTAAAAAAGATCAAAGCTCAAAATTTAAAGTACAGTTTCTACAGAAGTCATGTTGTTTACATACCACTATAAAATTGAACAATTATAAATCTAATCACTGTAAGTCAAAACTATCTGTATTTATCATCCCCACAAGGATTTGTACAACTCTGCAAAGTTTTTTTCTCTCTCTCTTATTCATAAAATGAAGAAGGTATACTAATCTGTTCTTTACTACTTATGAAATATCCTCAAAGGCCTCAACCTGGAATATTACCAGACTAATTGTCTTAGTCCTAAATCAGCCATCCTTGACAATTCCTATGCACTACAGTTTAGCAAATGCTTTTGTGCTTTACCTTCCAAAGATAAAATTATTATGATACTATCAATGTAATAAATCAATTTACTTTTGCAAGTGGTCAAGTCTAAATCTTACCCTACCATGTTGTGAGAGTATGCTGGAGAATCAGGTACCCCTGTAAGAGGATAACAGTTTTAAAATAGAATTCATCTCTCTAAAGACTATGCTTGATCTCCTTTTCAGAAAGGGCTACAAAAGCCAAATTACCTTAGAAAACTAATTACCTTTAATTTGTTGAGTTCTTGAAATGTTCTTCTCATATCTGGCATATCCACCTCAGTGTCTCACAGGGACAACCGCTGGTTAGCCTGCAGAACCAATCGCTCTGGTACCTGAGATACAAGTGACTGTTGAGAAGCCATGGAGTCAGATCTGTAGCATGAG
>RJWM01031360.1:0-22517 GCA_004363535.1 Dasyprocta punctata | reverse complement strand
ATCCCCCGTATCACAAAACAAAAACACCTCATGCTTGGGTGTGAGGAGTCCACCAGGCCCTCCTGCCCCTTCCTGCCCCACCTGGAAACTTCTGACCTTGATGGCTGCTGTGACCACTACTTCCTGTTTAGTGGCTTGAGAATAGCACTGCTCAAAGATGACCCCACTGGGTATGTTGGTGCATGCCTGTAATCCTGACTTAGCAGGCTGACGCAGGAGGATCGCTGTGAGTTGGAGGCCAGCCTGAACTATTAACAAAACCCTGTCTCAAAAAACAAAACAAAAAACAAAACCACCACCAACCAATAAAACACCCCTAGAACCATCTTGGCACATAGTCTGCAACCCACAGATCCTGATCCTGCAGGTCGGGGGCGGGCCCAAATTCTGCATTTCCTGCAAGCTCTCAGCTGAGGCCAGGCTGGGCCGTCTGCCGCAGTGACGGGCCTTCGCCTGTACAGAATGGGCTGTGGAGCACAGAGTTTTGGAGCTGACACAGACCTGAGTTCAGATCCCAACACTAACATCTACACCCATTGTCACCTTGGGCAAGTTCGTTTGCAGGGCTGGGGATTGAACCCTGAACCCCATGCCTGCTAGGCCAGTGCTCTAACACTGAGCCACACCCCAGGGAAACTCGAGGTTTGAAACTGCACGCGTTCCTGAGTATCGAGAGGGACCCCAGTGCTGCCCAGTGCCATGGTGCCAGAGCTGCGAGCTGTGCCTTGTCTGGTGGGTCTAGGCAGTCTCGGACCAGTGTCCCAGCTTGTAGTGGTCACAGTATAGAAGTGACATCAAGGGACAGGCCTGACAGATGCCAGACTCTCGTGCACAGTGAGCAAACAATTATAGATCCAGCGGTGCAGGAAAAGCAGCTGCATTTACGGAAGGTCATGGAAAAATGTGCTCGGGGCAGGTCTGTGCCAGCAGAAACCACACGGCACAGGCAGAAAAGTGGTGCCGATGACAGGAAAAGCAAGAGGCACACAGCTAAATCAGGCTGATGGCACACCTGTCATCCCATCACTCGAGAGGCTGAGGCAGGAGGACTGCTCGGAGTGTGAGGCCAGCCTGAAATACACAGTGAGTTCCAAACCAGCCTGAACTAGGGAGTGAGACCCTGTGACTAAAAAAAACATAAGTCTCAGGCTCTGGGGTTTCTCAGGAGGCGCAGCCCAGGTGCTTCTTGGTCTCCAGCTAAGCCTGACGGGAGCCGTTAACAGGGTGCCGAGTCAACCTGAGTCAGGGGCTCTCAGCGAGCATGTGAGCTCCAGAGCTCAGATGCAGTTACCGGTGACAGTGGAAGGGGGCTTGGCCCTGGCATGTTGCCCAACTCAAGCGGGCGGAGGGGCCTGGTCTTCCCGCCCCTGCTGTGCTGCCTGCACCTGAAGCACTCACTCATGTTCAGGGACTTTTTTTTTTTTGAGACGGTATCTCACTATGTAGGTCAGTCAGGCTAGCCTTAAACTCACCTTGTAGCAAAGCCAGGTGTGGTGGCGCTTGCCTTTAATCCCAGCACTCGGGAGGTTGAGGTAGGCGGAGCGTTGTGAGTTCAAGGCCAGCTTGGGCTACAACGCAAGCGAAAAACCGGCCTGAGCTACATAGTGCGACCCTGCCTCAAAAAACTAGGGCTGGGAGTTTGGCTCAGCAGCTTAAGTGCCTGCCCTGACAGGTGCGAGGTTGTGAGTTCGATCCCCGATGCTGCAAAAAAAAAAACCAACTCACCACGTAGCCCAGGATGGGCTTGAACTCACAGAGATCCTCCTGCCTCAGCCTCCTGAGCACCAAGATAAGGCATGCACTACTACACCGGGTGGGACTCTAATTTCACCTCATAATGGCCCAAAGTAGAAGAGCAGTGAAACTAGGAATTCAGATTTGCTGAAAAGACGCAGTAAAGGGCTTCCCGTAAGTGAAAAGGCAGAAGTTCTCAATAAGAAAAGGAGAAAAACCCCGCATGCTGAGGTTGCCAAGCCCTAGACCGGCGCGCTGGAGATCAGGAGAGGCTCATGGCCTTGCCCTGTGGCCGCAGGCTTTCTCTATTTCTTGTGATACCGGGGATTTAACACGAGGCCTTCACACCAAGATATTTATTTAGTTTATTTTATTAATTTAATTTTTTTTTTTTTCGGCACTGGGGATTGAACTCACAACCTCGCGCCTGCCAGGGCAGGCGCTTAAGGCTCTGAGCCAAACACCCGGCCCTGGTTTTTTGAGGCAGGGTCGCACTGTGTAGCTCAGGCTGGCCTTGCGCTCGCATTGTAGCCCAAGCCGGCCTCTAACTCACAACGCTCCTCCTACCTCAGCCTCCCGAGTGCTGGGATTAAAGGCGTGCGCCACCACACCTGGCGCTCCAGAGTTCACTTTGAACTCACCGCCGCTGGGGGAGGTAACTTGTTATGCTGAGGTTACACCTGGCGGCCCTCAACGCGGGTGACCTGATGGCAGCGTCCAGGCTCATGTCCTCACTGGGTGAGGAGCCTGACCATGTGCCACGTGCTCGGGGACAGAATCTGAGTCCTGACCTCGGGGTTAGCGGTGGGGGAGGCCAGTTTTGAATCCACATTTACCACGGGATTCAAGGAAGGATGAACGGGGCCTGCTCTTGAGCTCTGAGTGCATGGCGTCCTACTCACGCAGCTGGGACCAATGTCCCCGTGTTCCTGGCGGTAGGGGCGGGGGCTGGCAGCGGGGGTGCAGTGGGGGACACAGTGCCAACTGCTCAGCGCCAACCTTCTAAGGACCTTAACTGGGGGCGGGTGCGTCCCTTCCATTGGTAAACCCTGAAGTCTCCTCGGGAGGGCGGGGCCAGCCTGGGTCCCATAGGGAGACCATCTCAAAAGCAAAAAAAAAAAGAAAAAAAAAAGAAAAAGAAAAACGAAAAAGAAGAAGAAAAGAAGCATCTAGAACCAAGGTGGTGCAAAGCAAAGGCTTTGTGTTAACCACGACCTTGCAAGCGGGCGGGCCCTTGCCTATGGTGCAGAACGAGAGTGACATCTAGCGGGAGCCTAAGCGGCTGCCACTCCATCAAAGGACAATTTCAGCCAAGGTGCAAGAGCTCTGCGCGGTGACGCCTCGGCCCTGGGCCTTTTCCTTTTTCATTTTCCCCTTTCTCCTGACCTCTCTCTCTCTCCTCTCTCTTCTTCCTCTTTCTTCAGCACTGGGGATGGAACCCAGGGCCTTTGCACTGAGCAATGTCCGCAGCCATTTTTATTTATTTTGAGACAGAGTCCGGCTAAGTCACTAAGCTGCCCAGGGTGGGCTCAAACCTGCAGTCCTCCTGCCTCAACCTCCCAGAGTTCCAGGGTCACAGGTGTGTGCCAGCACGCTCGGCTCGGCCCTGCAGCTTTGTCTGGGGCCCTCAGGTGGCTGTGCATTCCATGCATCACTAGCACAGGCTCAGCCCCGGAGGCCACGCTGTAGCACGTATGAGCTGGTTACTGTTCCCCAAGCCTGTATGAGGCGTTACCACACTGAAATCCACGCACTGTGGCTCGCTGGGGTCTCCAGGCAGGGACAGGAGTGCGCCATGGTGCTGGCACCAGGGTGCCCCTTCCATGAGCGTGTGGAGGACAGCTCTACAAACTGCTCACCTGAGTGCGTCGGAGCTTGGTTCCTGAGAACTTTCACAGATGTGAGAGTAAAACCCTTAGGCTCTGCAAACACTCAGCGCCTCAGATCTCTACTCTCCAGAGTTCCTCCGCACCCCACCGTCTCACTCTGGGTTCAGCCAAGAGGTGGGGAACTGTGTATGGTGCGCACACCTATAATGCCAGCACTGGGGAGCTGAGGCAGGAGGGTTGCTGAGTTCCAGGCCAGTCTGGGGTACATGGTGAGAAGCTGTCTCAAATAACAACAAAGAGAAGTATTGGGGACCCTGCTTCCCTGCTGATGTGGCCTCTGTGTCCCCTGCTCCCCGAGGTGCTGCTGGGATGCGGACCTAAAGCCAAGTCCAAGTCCATGACCAGGTGCCTGCATATGAGCAACCCTGGGACTTGCCGTCAGGTGAGGCGGACACTCACATCTTTACCTACGAACTAGCTACAGGGCGGTGTGTGTTCTCCGGGCTTGATCTGTATCAGGCCACTGGTAGATGACAGCCATGTTCTAAAAGTTAGTGGGAATCAACAGAGAGAAACACAATCATTATTAAAATTAAGTCGAATAATTTAGGCTTAAATTATTTTTTAGAAAGAAATACATACTTCAAACTCATCGTGTTGCACATAGGTGGTGATATTTCCCATTTGGGGAAGGAGAAAAACAGCATCCAGCCTCACTTCCTAGTCTGGGGCTCAGTGACTTTGCACTGGCATCCTGAAATCCACAGTGGAGAGAACAACGACGCCATGGCAACAGGCATATTATTGAACTGGGTCTTCTATCTCCAGCCTTTAATTTTTTTTTTTAATCTTGAGATAGGTTCTCACTAAACTGTTAAATGACAGAGACAGACCTCAAACACAGCAAATTCTCCTGCCTCAGCCTCCCACAGTGGGATTATGGGTAAGCACCACCACACCACGCTTTGTGTTTTGGTTTTGTTGCAGTCCTGGTGGTTGAGCCCAGGGCTTGCAGCATGCTAGGCAGACACATGACCACTAAACTATACTCCCAGTTCTCTTCTTTTTTTTTTTTTTTTTTGTGGTTCCGGGGATTGAACTCACAACCTTGCGCCTTGGCTGACAGGTGCGTAAGCCACTGAGCCAAACTCCTGGCCCTGGTTTTTTTGAGGCAGGGTCGCACTGTGTAGCTCAGGCTGGCCTTGCGCTCACGTTGTAACCGGCCTCGAACTCACAATGCTCCTCCTACCTCAGCCTCCCGAGTGCTGGGATTAAAGGCCCAGTTCTCTTCTTAAGGGACTCAACAGTGTGTCAGAATTACTCCTTTGGCAGTGAGGTGTCACTTGCAGAATGAATGGTTAGCAATGGTGCAATGATTGACAGCCTGATTGTGACACCGGTTTGGTGACAGAAACACTGGGTTTTGCGGGGCACACCCAAGCTACACGTGGAATCTTCAGAGTACCGCCTTTCATAATTTGTGAAATTCTAAAATTTACTTTTTGTAGTACTGGGTACTGAATTTGGGCCTCTTGCATACTAGGCAAGGACTCTATAATCACTGAGCTAAATCTCTCACCTTTTTTAACTTTAAAAAATTTATTTGCTTGTTTTTTTTGGTTTTGAGACAGGGTCTTGCTATGCAGCCCCGGCTGGCCTCGAATTCGTGGCGATCCTCCTGCCCCGACCTCGGAAATAGCTGGAACTACAAGCATGCGCCATCACGCGGGGTTCATTCTTTTTGTCAATACGATTTACTGTGACAATTTTGTACCTATAGACACGTATTCTTGCGGAGTGCTGGTTGGTAAGCGCGTGCCAGGGCCTGAGCCGGGGGCTGGGGTGTAGTAGCGACCTCTAGCATCACCCCGACCCGCTACTTGGCTGGAGGCGGGGTCAGAGGCCACCCCGCCCCCGCTCCAGATCGGCCGCCAGAGGGCGCGCGGGGGACGGCGAAGAGGAGCTTCGCGCTTTGACTCCTAGCGCAGCCCGTCGTTCGCAGCTAGCCGCCGCGGCGGGAAAGTCTGACTGAGGCTTCTGCCTTCGAGCGCCTACTGGGGCGGCCGGCCGTCATGGGGGAGGAGGAGGCCGCGGAGCAGGAGCGATTCTCTTACCAGCAGGTACAGGATAACGGGGTACCGCTGGGCAAGGACGGCGTGGGGTTTCTGGGCGGGCAACGTCCCCTCCACCGTCTCAGCTGGTCTCCGCGTTCCACTCCGGTGCCAGCCGCCCTGAACGTCTGCGCATGCGCTGGCCCTGGTGCCGCGAGCGGTTCTGGGAGCTGGTTTCCCCAGCAACGCGGCTGCGTCTCTGGCAGCAACGGAATGTCTACTGGCTTTCGGTGGAAGCTTCGTTCTCCGGGCTCACAAGAGAAAGAATGGGGTGGGTGGAATGTGGACGCTAAAGACAAAATCAGAAAGCAGAATATAGTGAAATACAGGAGACGTGGTAGGAAACAGGGAGGCAGAGTTTTTGGAGATGAGGAAGGGGGTCAGGGGGAGGGGAAGTGTAGGCGGCGGGAAGGGAATCGAAAACGATCAAGATACGATATCTATGTATCAGTTTCCCCTAATTAATATAGTTATTGTGTATCGCAAACACCATTTTTTAAAAAAATCCGGGTAGCGCTCTTAGTGCGCTGCCATGGGAGAGGCAGTGTGTCGGATCCTAGAACTGTCTTTTCTGTTGAGGGACGGGGTGGGGGAGACGGGACGACGGCGCTGCAGAGCCGGATTCGGACTCAGGCCGACCGGCACTAGAGCCCGTGCTTAGACGTAGGTTGAAATCTGGGCTCCTCTATCTCGTTATTGTAGTTACTCTGACTCAAATGCCAGCCTTTTCTCCTTTGCAAAATCAAAACAACTACCTCTCAGCGTAGTGTCGAGTATCGTTCGTTCTTTTAGTCTGCGCTGGGATCGTAGGTGGGAGAGTCCTGAGATCGTCACTGTCCAGTGACAGGTGAAAGGCCGGCTCCCTGGTGACCGCCTGAAACAGGATTGACTGCAATGGAGACGCCTCGGGCTGGGAGTTTCCTCCCTAGGAAGCCGCTGGATTTCAGCAGCTGTCTGCCCCACCTTCTTATATTTGGAGAAGTTCAGACCTGCAGAGAATTTGCAAGAACAGGGCCAGGAGCACCCAGATGCCTGTCACTTTCTTCTGAAACTTGTTAGCATTTTGCAGAGTCGCACCTTCTGTCTGTCTGTCTCTCTATTTCCAGGTAGTTCGCTTCCCCATAAACCTAACCTGAGCTTGGTAGAACTCAAAAGAGAGCTTGCTACAGAGGCCCTGGCTTCAGTCCCCAGCAGAGAAAGTGAGGGGGAGAGATATGCATGGTCCAGATGTGACAGTTCTTTCTTTTTCTTTTCTTTTCTTTTTTTTTTTCTTTTGTCTTTTTGAGACAGGGTCTCTATGCAGTTCGGACTGGCCTTGACCTCACTTCGTAGTCCAGGCTGGTCTCCAACTCACAATGATTCTCCTGCCTCAGCCTCCCAACTGCTGGGATTGTAGGCATGAGCCACCACACCCAGCTGTGACAATTCTAAATGAAGAGAATTGGGGGTAGCTTGACATTTCACTTTTAAATTTTAATTTCCCACTAACAAGGGGATTCTCTTATAGCCTCTCAATAGATTATCACACTCAGGAAGTTTAATATTGAAATGTCCATATTCAAATGTCCCCCTTTGTCCCAAAGATTTTTTTTAAGTGCTGGGAAAACTGGCAGGGCCCTGTCCTTGAAAAAACTAGAGATCAGTGATTTAGCCTCCAGGTGCAGCAGTGTCTGCAGTGGGGAAGAAAGCACTTAGAAGTGTGTCATCCCAGCACTCAGGAGGCTGAGGCAGGAGAATTGCGAGTTCCAGACCAGTCTAAATACACAGCGAGACCCTGTCTCGACAGAAAGAAGAAAAGAAAGGGAGAGAGGTGCTTAGCCCTAGCCTAGGGAGTGGGATAGGGGAGTAGAGGAGGAGCAGAGGAAAGAAAACTTCCTGGAGGAAGTTAGGGTTCATGTCCTGTGCTCCCATCCATACAGTGCTTAAAAGAACCCTGGAGGTCTTCTGGCTCCCAGGCTGATGGGCTCTGGTTTTCCTGCCACAGGCCTCCATTGCTGAGTCCTGGGATGTCTGAGGCAGGGAGACAGGGGCCTGCTCGCCTTCCTGGTGTCCCATCTGCCTGCCTCCCTCCTGTAGGCCATGTGTCTGCCTCTGGGGTCCTGTCCTGTGTTTCTGTGGCTGCTCCTCGTTTTGTACAGAGACACAGCACCCACAGAAGGGGCTTAGCAGCTTGAGGACCCCTTGGCTGAGGTCTTTGCTCAGCTTGTTTTGAGGTACTTCCCATTTTCTTGGTGCTTTTCTGCATGGGAAAGGGACATTTTTCAGCATCTAAAAAAATTAGCTGGGTGTAGTAATGCCGGTTTGTAATCCCAGCATACTGGGAGGCTGAGGCAGGAGGATTGTAAATTTGAGCTGAGTCTGGGCAATTTAGTGACTCATGAGACCCTGTTTCTTTCTTTCTTTTTTTCTGTTTCCTTTCATTTATTGTTGGTTTTTTGAGACAGGGCTTCACTACATAGTTCAGGCTGGTCTTCAACTCACTACAAACCCCCAGCTGGCCTCAAACTTGCAGCAATCCTCCTGTCTCAGCCTCCTGAATGCTGAGATCACAGGTGTGCGCCACCACACCCAGCTGACCCTGTCTCAAAATAATAAAAGGGCTGGGAATAGACCCTGTCTAATAATAAAAGGCTGGGTGCAAAGACCCTGGGCTCTGTATCACAAAATAGATACACAAAATAGATAAAGGATTACTCAGGACTGGGGATGTAGCTCCTTGGTAGAGTGCTTGCCTGTCATTCACTAGGCTCCAGATTTGGTCCCTGGCCCTGCACAGAAGGAGAAAAAAGGGGGAAAAGCGTGGCTGCTGGGCAACTGGGAGGGCTCTGAGGCCAGCTCTCCAATGCCCCAGCCAAGGGAGGTGCCTCGCCTGGGCTCGTCCTATGCTTTTGTCCTTCATGCCGGGCCTCTGGCCAGGCCTGGAGCTGCCAGGGACTGCGGCAGAGGGACCGGATCCCTCTGTTTTGTGACAGGGATGCATCAGAGTCCATGCTGTCCTGGAGCTGGCCATCCTCCTGCCTCAGCCTCAGTACTGGGATTGTGGACCTGGCCCTTCTGTGTCAAGCCCCGTCTGATGTGTCATTGTGTCCTGCAGAGGATAGGATGAGAGAGGAAGTCAGGCTGCTGCTTGAGCACCTGTGACTTCGCCTGGCCGACTGCTTCATGAGTCGTCCTCTTTCCAGAGCCGGTCACAGGCAGGGGCTGGGTGGTGATGTGCCCGGTCACCCTCCAGGGCTCCCCAGGACTTGACAGGTGCACCCAAAGACTCCCTGGCCTCCAGGCCTGGCTCAGGACGTGGCCTCAGTGGCAGTCGCGGTCTCACCCTGAAGCGTGTGATCTCTGCAGAGGCTCAAGGCAGCGGTGCACTACACGGTCGGTTGTCTGTGCCAGGAGGTGGCAGAGGACAAAGAGATGCAGTTCAGCAAGCAAACCATCGCCGCGATTTCGGAGACGACCTTCCGGCAGTGTGGTAGGAAGTGGGGCTCTCGCTACATCTCTGAACCCCAGAGGTCCCCATGCCTGGATCAGTGCGGGGGTGGAGCTGTCGTGGATCACGATCTTTGTGAGATACTCCTTTGTTTTTGGTTGTTTCATTTTTTTCTGAGACAGTATCTTGCCGTATAGTTTAAGCTGACTTTGAACTCAATGTGTAGCCCAGGCTGGCCTCAAACTCTCGGTGATCCTCCTGCCTCAGCCTCCCAAGTGCTGGGATCACAGGTGTGCGCTACCATGCCCGGCTAATACTTCTTTTCTTGGCACAAAGATTTGGATTTTGTTTCAGTTTGGTTTTTTGAGACAGGGTCTTACTGTGTGGTTCAGCCTGGGCTTGAACTTGTAGCCATCCTCCTGTCTCAGCCACCCCAAGCTGGAATTACAGGTGTATACTATCCTGCTCACCAAGATTTGGATATTTGTGGGAAGAACTATTAGGGTTTTTATTTTGTTATTTTATTTTATTTTTTGCGGCACCGGGAATCGAACTCACAACCTCGCATCTGCCAGGGCAGGCGCTTAAGCCGCTGAGCCAAACTCCCGGCCCTAGTTTTTTTGAGGCAGGGTTGCACTATGTAGCTCAGGCCGACCTTGTACTCACGTTGTAGCCCAAGCCGGCCTCGTACTCACAACGTTTCTCCTACCTCAGCCTCCCAAGTGCTGGGATTAAAGGTATGTGCCACCACGCCCGGCTATGGGTTTCTTTTTTATTACATCAACACTGGGATATTAACATGTATTTTTTTTGTGTATTGTGTATTAAACTGCCCTGGTGGCTGGACATTACACTTATTTTTTTATTTCAATGCATTGCAATTTTTTTGTTTCGTTTTTCTGTATTTTTGAGACAGGGTTTCACTATGTAGTTCAGGCTGGCCTTGAACTCACTTTGTAGCCCAGGTTGACCTTGAACTCACAGTGATCTTCCTGCCTCAGCCTCCCAAGTGCAGGAATTATAAGCATGTGACACCACACCGGCCTGTCACAACATTTTTGTATCACCCACAGTGTATTTGGTGAACCCATGGCATTGCTACTTGCTCAATTTTGGAGGAATTTACTGTCCTCACAAGCCCTAACCTGCATCAGAATGCACAGTGAAAGGCTAGTTTCTGGAAACCAGGGCGCAGTCACAGCAGAAGCCTTGCCCTAAGAAGTGGGGAGGTGGGAAGGGGAAGGGAGTCTCGGTGATTAACAGAGCTGGGGGCTGTTAGCAGCTGATGGGGCTACCAGAAGAGCCTCTGCTGACCTTTGGAAGGGTTAGTGACTCTGGGAGGCTGAGGCAGGAAGATCGAAAGTCCAAGCCCAGCTTGGGCAGGATGTTGTCTCAGAATAAAAAAGGACTGGGATATCGATAGCTCAGTGCAAAGGCCTGGGTTCAATCTCCAGGACCAGAATTTCAAAAGTTCTTTTTTTGTTTGTTTGTTTTTTAAATTTTGTTTTAGAGATAGGCGTGGGGGCTTATGTACTCGGGAGGCAGAGGCAGGAGGATCCTTGTGAGTTCCAGACCAGCCTGAACTGCATAGTGAGACCCTGCCTCAAAAAATAGGGCCAGGGATTTAGCTCAGTGGCCTAAGAGCCTGCCCTGCAGGCACGAGGTTGAGTTCCATCCCCAGTACCAGAAAATAAAACATAAAGAATAAATTTTGTTGTTTTATGACATGGTGCCAACTATAGAAAGCATTTCGCTTTTCCTCCTCCTGAAGTAACACTGAAGTCAGGGGGTTGAAGCATCTCCTTTTTTCTCTTTCAGAAAATTTTGCCAGAGACCTTGAAATGTTCGCCAGGTGGGTCGGCGCCGCTTCAGCTGCGTGGGGGTCTCGCCTGGGGGGTGTGGGGGGCTGGGAGGCTAGCGGGGTGGGCCGTGGCTGCTCCTCCACCCTGCGCTGCCGCCCTCTCTAACCCCGTCGCTGCAGAGCTGGCCAGGCGGCGTCCGCTGCTCCCCGCTGATTTGGATTTCCTTGAAGAGCAGGGTGACCGGGTGCGGGTGGAAGGGGGCTAAGTGGAGGCTGATGGCTTGCAGGTGTGGGGATAATGACCGGTCAGCTTCCTGCGCCAGGCCTGGGACTGGTGCGTCTTTAGCGTTTCCAGGTGACTTACGCTTAGCCCGGCGGTTAGCGCCGCAGGTAACCGAGGACAATTGCAGCGGATTGCTTCCCGCAGCAGCTGCAGCGCCTGCCCGCATGGCCGCACTTTCTGACGCTCTGCTCCCGCACCGCATCGGGACTTTTCACCTCGCCTCGGAGCTCTTTGTTTCGCCCGAATGTTGTGAATGAATTAAGGCCGCTGTTCTCGGAGGGCTGGCTCTAAATCTCCTCGCCCTTCATCCATCAGTGACTGAAAAAAACCCCCGCCCAGGGCCAGAGGGAGAGAAGCGGGGGTGTTAATGGGACGCTGCCTGGGCTCTCTAGGACTCGGATCACCTTTACTTCCCATTTCTTGTTAGCTGTGAAGAAAAGACAATGGAACATTTAAAACCCTTCGGTAAAAGTTCTAGGGACAAAAATGAAATAGGGAGCCGAAGCCGGGCGTGGTGGCGCACGCCTTTAATCCCAGCACTCGGGAGGCAGAGGTAGGAGGAGCGTTGTGAGTTCGAGGCTGGCTTGGGCTACAGTATGAGCAGGGCCAACCTGAACTACATAGTGCGACCCTGCCTCAAAAAAAATAGGGACGGGGGTTTAGCTCAGTGGCAGAAACTAGTGTTTAGCATGTGGAGAACCCCGACTTTGAGCCAGCACTGGGAAAAGGAAAGGGAAGAAGTTAGAAGTCTTTGGCAGATCTTGTGTGCTTTTATGCTTCCATGAAAGGCTCATCTTCTTTTGCCGGGTACTTAGGGAGTGAGTTGCGGAACTTGGACTGGAAGCTTCACAGGACAGGACATTTGGTGTTTTTTGTTTGTTTGTTTTGTCTTTTTGAGACAGGGTCTCACTATACAGTTCAGGCTGACCTTGAGCGCACTTTGTAGCCCAGGGTGGTCTCAAACTTGCAACCATCTTCCTGCCTCAGCCTCCTGAGTGCTGGGATTACAGGTGTGCGCCACCACACCCAGCTAGGACATCACCTTTTAAAGGAATGTTTGAGCTGGTGTAACAGCGTGTGCCACATTTAGCTACATTCCATTTATTTATTTATAGACAGTCTTATTATGTAGTTCAGGCTGATCTTGAACTCACTATGTAGCCTGGGCTGGCCTTGAACTCCAAGCAATCTTCCTGCTTCCCAGCCTCCCAAGGGCTGGAATTACAGGTGTACCACGCTCAGCTATTTTCTATTTTTGAGACAGGGTCTTGTTAAATCCCTAAACTGGTTAGGCTGGGCTTTAATTTGTGATCCTCCTGCCTCAGCCTCCCAGAGTGCTGAGATTACAGGCATGGACCTCTATACCTTTTTTTTTTTTTTTTTTTTAAAGTACTGGGGATTGAACTCAGGACCTTGTATCTCATAGGCAAGCACTCTACCACTGAGCTACATCCCCAGCACCTCCACACCCAATTTAGAAGTTATCTCTTACAGTCGGTGTAATCTCACGGCAAGTAGATATTGTGTGGTCAGTCTGATGAAGTGAAATATGGTATCTATACATTCAGCAGGGTGTAAAGAATTAAGGTGGCCAAATAAGGCACTGTAATGTCTGTGTGGTTTTATCTTTAACTCAGCAGCTGTTCTATGAGGACTAATGTGCTGAATGCTTTGTTAGTTACTAAAAATACAAGGATTCTTCTGTATTCCTGCTTAAAATTCTTATTTATTTTAGGTGGAGGTTAATAATGACTGCCAGGCATGGTGGCACACAGCTGTAATCCCAGCACGTGGAAGGCTGAGGCAAGAGGATTTCTTTGAGTTTAAGGCCAGTCTGGGCTACTTAGTGAGTTCACTTTTTGGGGGATGAGGCACCACTGAGCTAAATACCCAGCGTTCAAGACCCGCTTGTATTACAAAGTGAAACCCTGTCTCAAAGAAAAAAAAAGTCATGACAAGAAAGGATGTAATTAGAGCAATATATTATTGAATAGAGCTTATTGTCTCAAATTTCCTTTTACAGCAAGGATAAGAGGCCCGGAATGAGGATTTAGGTCTAAGTCGTAAGCAAGAAGCAGACTCTAGTTTCTTTGTCTTTGTATTTTGGTTTTTTTGGGGTTTTATGCTTTTTGGAAACAGGTTCTGCCTGTGCAGTTCAGGCTGGCCTCAAACCCGCAGCAATCCTCCCGCCTCAGCCTCCCAAGTGCTGAAATTATAGGCATGCACCCCTCTGCCCCAGGCGGCAGACTCTAAAGGCTGTTCTTGGTTATAGCCCATCAAGGATTGCAGAGAAACAGGAGCAAGGAAGTGCCTTGGCCTGTATCTGACCCTCAGAACAGCGTGTGGGCCATGCTATCAGTAATTTAAGCATCACGGAAATTCTGTGTTCCTCTCCTTAATGTCTGTGAGAGCAAAGGTGACCTTTGTGTTTCAGGACTTGCTTTCTACACTAAATCTCTACACTGACCTTCTCCCGGGTCTTTCCGAGCCACTCCCCGTGACCCACAGGTCGCTCTGGAAGGGTTTCAGCTCCGCAGACTTCGAGTCCTGTGGCACCTGGGCCCTCAGGCAAGGGTGACGGTGGGCTCTTTCCTGTTTAATTGCTAAAGAGCCCTGACTTCAGGTACTCCTGTCTCCCCGTGGCTAAATGACACAAAATTGGTCTTCTTAATGATCCTGACCCTCGAAAGTCGGAAGTCTGACCATGAACTTTTCCATTTCCTCAAAACTTCAAATAATAGCAAACATTTTGGTGACTCGTTTCTGCCCTTTCTCAGACACGCGAAGAGGAGCACGATTAACACGGAAGACGTGAAGCTCTTGGCCAGGCGGAGTAATTCACTGGTGAGAGCCGTGCCGCCCTGCCCGCTCCCATCTGAATACATTATCCCCAATTAATCACGCGCTGGCGCCGGGAAGTCGTTCCCCGGGGCACCTTGCATTAAAAAATCGAGGTGGCTGAACCATTCAGACCTGCCCGTAATTTATAGTCTTTCTTTCATTATGATGGATCTTGCGAAGCCAATTTGAAATTTTCTAATCAGCACTGTGGATTTCATAACTTGCCTGTTTCGTAATATCTCAGAGCTCGAGTCTGCCTTCCATTGCCAGGATGGTGTCCCTCGAGGGCCGGGCTCAGGACGGAACCAGGCGAGGGAGGGAAGCCGCGGGCTGGCTGTGCAGGACAGCACACGTCCCAGCTTTTCACGTGTAGAGATCATTCTGTCCAAGCCCCCATTTTCCAAAAGCAGACACTCGGCACCCAGCTCAGTGGCAGTGCTGCCGCCAGGACGGAGTCTAATGCCAGCAGTGAGGACACTGATGGCCCTCCCTGTAATGCAGTCTCCACCAAGCCGAGGTCTTCTGTTTTTTTTTTTCCTGGTGCTGGGGACTGAGCCCAGGCCCTCACACTGAGTGATACCCCCAGCCTTTTTTTTTTTTGTTTTGTTTTTTTTGCAGTACTGGGGATTGAACTCGCAACCTTGCACCTGCCAAACAGGCGCTCAAGCCATTGAGCCAGACTCCCAGCCCTGGTTTTTTGAGGCAGGGTTGCACTATGTAGCTCAGACCAGCCTTGTGCTTGTGTTGTAGCTCAAGCCAGCCTTGAACTCACAACGCTCCGCCTACCTCAGCCTCCCGAGTGCTGGGATTAAAGGCGTGCGCCACCACGCCTGGCTACCCCCAGCCTCTTAAAAAATAGTTTTTGAGACAGTGCCTTGTTAGGTTGCTGACTTGCCCTGGCTGGGCCTGAATTTGTGATTGTCCTGCCTCAGCCTCCCAGGTACAGATAACAGACCTGCACCATCACACCTGGCTCAAATTTTGCATTTTTAAGTCTTTGGATTATTCGAGGCACTATTACACTGAAGTATAATGGCTGGAAGCTTTATAGATAGTGAGGTCATTTTTTTTTTTATTTTAAAAACAAAACAAATGATACAGAATTTCCAAAAACAAAAATAGTGGGAATTTCACACTTGTTAATATATTGAGTGAGGTCATTCTTATAGTTGATTCCATTGTCCAGAAGATACTTCGAAGCTGCATCTAACTCAGTCTGAGCACTGTGACCCACGCTTCTCCACCCAGATTCTTTAGGTGCGAGCGGTTGGGCAGGGGTGGTTTGTGTGTCCAGGTTTACAGAACGGTTCACGACCTCATTTAGTGCTGTTTGTTGTAGCTGAAATACATCACGGAGAAAAGCGAAGAGCTCGCTCAGCTGAACCAAGAGCGGAAGGTGAAGAAGAAGAAGCAGCTGCCGCTGGAGGATGGAAACCAGAGCCGCAGGGAGCCAGCGGAGGCTGGAGGCGGGGAGAGCGAGAGTTAGGGGCTCTCGCGGGGAGGCGCCTCCGGCAGGGAGGGCCACCCAGAAGTGCCTGTGGCCAGCCCGGCCTGGGCTTTGGAGGGGGAGTAGAGGAGACTCGGGAGCAAGGCGCAGACGCCTTCTGTGCATCCTGGACACTGGGGACTTCATCGAGGCACCCCGGGTCGCACCCAAGCACCTGGAAAGGCGTGTGCCTCAGGCTACACGGCGGCCAGTAGCTGAACTGGGTTGGCAAGTGGCCAAGATGGACATTTCCGAAAATCCTAGTTATTTCTCCATTGTTTGAGACAATTTTCTGGGCTTCGTGACAGTGTCTCAAAGTTGCATAAAGCTGTGTCGTGTAGCTGTCTGTCACCTGTGTTGTTTTTCAGCCCACGCCACCTGTGGTCAGCAGGTAACACGGTGATGTTGGGGACAGCAACTTTTACTTTGTAAAGGTGATTTTCTTTAGAAACATGGTTCAGGTGACTTTTCTCCGGTGATTTTGTAATTGGGCTACAGTTCTACAAGACACAAGTTTTGCTTGGGAGGAAAATCTGGGACTGACTCCTCCCAACCCTTCAAGGTGTCAGTCAGCCTGTTTCCTTTGTGAGCAATGATTTTCCCAAAGCCTAGTTCTCCTATCCCTGTCTCCAGGTTTTGGAGCACTCCAGGGCCTCTCCTTGGTGGGGCAGCGGGGGTAAAGAAATGGGACTGGCATTTACAGAGCCACTGTGGTCTATATAATTCCTTGTTAGAGCTTCACAACTTTATCCCCATTTTCCTGATTAGGAAACTGAGGCTTGGTGAGGTTAACCTAGGCCCAAGGGCACAGGCTCCTGATCAGTGCAGACAGCTTCCACGTTCAGGGGCATGAGCTCCAGAGTGGGCAAGAGAGGGCACCACTTGGGGTAGAATCTATGCCATCCACGCCCCAGCATGGTCAGCTATAGGCACAAAGTCGGACTCACACAGGCGGGTGCCTGGTCATGGTCAAAGTCAAGCAGTGACCTCAAGCCTGATGGTTTCAGGTTCTGCAAATAACTAATCACCTGATCTAGTATATTAAAGGTTACATCGGTTTGTCATATCAGGGAAAGGAAAATGAATCATAGGGAGGGCCTTCCACATGCCAGGTGTGGTGCATGCCTGTAATCCCAGCACTTTATAAGAGACTGAAGCAGGAGGATTTAAAATTCAAACCCAGTTTACGCAAAGGCCCCAAGTTAATCCCCAGTACCACTAAAAAACAAAAATACTTCTAAAGCTGTCCATCCTGGTCCCTTCAGCTAGAGGTGGTACGTAGCCTTCACTCCGAGGCCACTCTTTAAACTCGTGGTCAGGGGGAGAAGGAGTGGGCACTGTGGGCTTCCTAGAGGCTGAAGGAGCTAGGTTTGTATCTTCAGCAGCTGTAGGAGCTGTGTGACTCTGAAACTTATTTTATCAGTCAGTCAGCATTTAAAATAATACCTCGTGATAGGGTGGTATGTGACAACGAAAGGCAGTGAAAGAGAACTCAAGCATGTTTTATAAACTCAGCAGCTCCAGGACTCAGCGGGTCCATGACAGACACGTCAAACCTGCTGGGGCCCTCCCAGAGGCAGGGGCATTTGAATGCAATGTTTCCTAGAGATGAGAGCACTGTCTTGACATCCGGGGATCTTTGGGTGTGCTGGGTGTGTTTACGGACACACACTATAGGGTCTAACTGGCTCCATGCCCCATATTCCATATGCATTCCAGTTAGGTTTAGCTGGCTCTGGTGATGCTGTCACCCTCTATGATTCTGTCTCTGGTGACAGGGCAGAAAGGACACCGAGGGGTCACTTCTCCTTGGACTTGCTCCTGGAAGCTCATCCGAACTTTAACTAGACGTACAGATGATTAACTGTATGAAGAGGCAGATGTCTGAGCCAGGCATGGTGATGCACACTTGTAACCAGGCTACACAGTGAGTTCAAGGCCAGCCTGAACTACATAGAAAGACCCTGTCTCAAAAAACAAAAACAAAAGCCAGGATAGCAGTCTCCAAATCCCAAGCACCTTGCTGAAAGAGCCAGTAATAAGCTGGCATGAAATGTTCCCATTCCCGGTTGCCTGCCCGCAGCGCTGAGCCCTTCTTGGTTGGCATGGTCTTGTCTACTGGAATGTCCTCCTTTTTCATTTGTCCTGCCCCTTAGGATGTAAAGCTCTGCTGGGGGCAGATGGCCTGGGGCCTTTGTGGTATGAGTTCTGTGGACCTGCCCAGCAAGCAGAGTGTTTAGTGGGTTTATCAGATAAAATCTGCAAAACCTGCTGGGTTTAGTAGTGCATGCTTATGATCCCACTTACATGGGAGGCTGAGGCAGGAGAATCATGAGTCCAAGGCCAGCCTGGGCAATCTAGTGAGACCTTGTTTGGAAGTAAAATAAAGTAAGGCTGAACCCAGTGCCAGGACCTGGGCTTAATTCCAGGTACTGCAAATAATAATAATAGTAATAATAACTTGCAAAACATTCTAAGGACACAGGAAGCTGACTGAGCTGCCATGAATTTCTCATCTGCAAGAACACCTCAAAATTTTAACGTCATTTGTGTGGACACACATTGTATTTTGTTATTTGAGACAGTCTCACTGTGTAGTTCAAGCTGGCCTTGAACTCCTGGCAGTCCTCCTGTCTCAGGCTCCTGAGTGTCCAGTAAGCATACAGTATAAAAGCCACAGGTCATTAGGCCATGTTAGAATTTCCCACAACCTTAGCTGGCATGGTGGCACACAACTATGTTCCCAGCACTTGGGAGGCTGAGGCAGGAGGATCACTACAAGTTCGAGGTCAGCCTGGACTACTTAGTGAGGCCTTGTCTCAAAAAACAAAACGAAAGTGCTGGCCTCAGGCCTCCGAGTATATGAGGGTCTGGCTGCTCGGGGTCGGTGTCCTCTGGGTCTGATAGAGATGGAACGCTCTCAGTTCCTCCCCACGCCTGCTGAGGTGACTGCACTTCGGGCACTTTCCAGTTTGAGCCTGGCCTGGAGGACAGCTGGTCTGACCTGCTAGGCCGGGGCATGATTGCTTGGGGTGAAGCCAGTGGTGCTGTCACTGCATCCCTCTGGACCCACATTACTTGGAATTTCTCTGGCTCCTGGCAGGTTAAGTCACCCGTTTTTTGGTGCAGTGGATCAAACCAGGGCCTCAGGCATGCTAAGCACGAGCTCTGCTCAGCTCCACCCCAGCCCCGCAGTCATATGGGCAAAATTATATATGGGCAGAATTTCACATCTTCAGCTCCTCCAAGGCTAATTTTATAGTCTGTGAAATCACTTGGTTTTGTTCTCATGGCTTCCTGCTTGTTGTAGGCATAATTACGAGGAAGTCGAACTTCCTCCAAAGCAAGTGCACGTGCATTCCAAAATAAGAACAAATTCACTCTAAATGCAGGAAAAGACGGAGGCTTTCATTAAGGGGGCACAATGCAGCCCCAGAGTGCTTTTGTCGGCGCTCATGGCTCGGGCACCTGCGTCATTGCTGAAGCGTGAGGAAAGGGCTCCAGCACACTGTGCTGGGGCTCCACAGACCCGGCCTCCACACACAGCCTGCGTCCTCCCGTGATGGGTGGCAGCCGAGCAAGAGGGACATGGCCCTGGGCCTGTACGACCCTGCTGCTGCTGCTGCTGCTGGTCTGGGGGGCCACAGCCACCACCCTCGCCCTGGAAGGCAGCCCTGCCAGTCAGGACAGCGTGGTGAGTACGGTCCCCTCCCAGGCACCTGCTAGCCGGCTCTCTGCTTGTCTCTGTCCTTGGCCTCCGCGGATTCCCAGCACCTGAGCAGCCAGGTGTGAGCGGGTGTGTGTGCGCATGCGCACAGCCATGTGCTGCGGATCCGGACAAGACAGCACAGTGCTGAGCCGGGACACCGCGGGATCACGTTTGCACCCTGGTTCTCGGCTCCTCTCCTTGTCTCAACCCTTAGTTAGCGGCCACCCAGTCCCCGTGCCTCGCTCTGCGCCTCAGCTGCGTCTGAGAGGCGCTCAGTGATTGCTCCCGGCTGTGCCTTCCAAGCCGCTCCTGCCCAGAGCAGTCGCAAGGACCTCTGGGGCCTGCATCTATCTCCCCAGCCACGTTCCGTCGGGCTCGGAGGAACAGACATCGTTACATTTTCCGTGGTGAGGATCTGTAACTGTGGGCGGTGATTACTTTTTCTTTTTTCCTTTTTTCATTTTGAAAAAGTTCCAAGAGCACATAAAGTTGACCATTAAAAGTGGATTTTTCTCTGAAATTACCACGTGAGTTCAGACAGGCCATTTGTCACCAGAGGCTTCCCCAGGAATATGAAAGGCTGGAACTTAGCATCTCCGCGTGATCTGTGTCGGAGGGCAATTCGGGGGGCGGGGGGCTCAGGGGTGTGGCCAAGGTGGGACGGAGTTGAATGAGCCCAGCTGCTCGGGGCCCCCTAGTGCCAGTCACCTGGCGGGAGACAGCCAGGTGTCCTGACCCCTTGTAATTAGGGACCTCAGTAAAGACCACAGGGCAGCACCAGCCGGGGTTTTTTCCTGGACTGAAATGATGAAATGTTTCTTTTCTCTAGTTAGAATAATTTCTTTAAGGCTTTCTCTTTAACTTTCTCATCCTTTGAATGGAAACGTCACTCATTGCTGAGGAAGCTTTTCTTTCTTTTTGTAAAGTTAGACATTGCAGGTCTTTCCATGCCGGCAGCGCCAGGCTGCTGATTCGTCTTTCCTTTGTCATGTGCTTCTCTTTCCCAGCAGATGCAGGAGGTGGCAGACATAAAGAAAAACAGCCCCCTGACTTTCCTCGTGAGGTGGCACGAGTGGACCTCCCACTCCGGCACTGGGGACCTTGTGGGCGGGGACACCGGAGAGGTGGCCAAGGGACAGGAAGGCACGCCCCTTCAACCACCCCCTCGGCGAGACAAAACCCGCTGTAAAAACTTCTTCTGGAAGACCTTCTCCTCCTGCAAGTAGACTCCCCACGATCTTGCCTCGGGGAGAGCCGTGTGGACCCCAATAAAGTGAATTCAGCACCATCTTTCTTCTAGTGTGTTACTTGCAAAGTATTTTTATTTAAATTTTGATAATGGCCAGGCCTGATAGCCCTGAACTGCATAGTGAGACCCTGTCTCAAAAAAAAAAAAAAAAAAAAAAATCCAAATTTCAATAATATCCAATGCCAGCAGTATTCAGAACTGAGTAATTAGGACCCTAAAGAGAACACTTTTCAAAGATTTTGGTGTTCTGCCATGGTCAAGCCGGGCTAGGTCCACAGAGTCCCTGAAGTTGGGCTGAGCATCGGCGCGTGGATAACAGACACACAAACAGCTTGAAGACTGCTTGAATCTGCTTTGTTTATTGCAAGCTCTAACAGAATAATATATACTTTCTTTTTTGGCCAGGGTGGAAAGTTTAGATAAAAGAATGAAATCAACAGGTGTCTCTATGGTTACATGGTTTCTATGGTTACATGATTCGTCAGCATAGGCAGAAAGTTTTAAATTTAGTTAAAGACCTTGAAGCGTGTTTTTGCTACTAATAAATGCTCCATTGTGGTAGCCTAACTAAAAACTTGCAAAACACAAGACCATATTCAGCCCTGATTTAGCCCCTCTACCCCGCTGTGATGTTCTTGCAGCTCCAAGGATGTGCTATCTACCCTGTCTCCCTCAAAACATAGTAGCATATTAGCCTTTCTGTATAGAGGTTCCCAGACAGCCCCAGACAGCTGGTCATTATTATTATCATTAAAGGCTCCCAAACTTCTAATATAACCTTGATCTCCGTCCGACTCAATGTCAGACAGTTACACCATTTGTAGAAAAACATTTTATAAACTTTTGTTCTTAGGGAGTTTCTATACTTTGTTTACTAATTTTGTGCATGGGGAGGAAAGAAGGAAAGAAATTCTCCAAACTGTGTCAGAGCGCAAATTAACACAATAGTTCCTAAGAAGCATTTACCCATTCCCACAAAGCCAATTTTTATGCTGCGACCTTTTCTTAGAAGATGCTGTCCGTATTTGGACCTTGTCAACAGAACACGGGTCTGTGTTTGGACCTTGTCAACAGAACACTGGTCTATCTTTTTTCATGCTTGGACTTTGTCAACAGAACATGAGTAGAAAAGGGCGCAGTATTCTTCCTTGGGCACAACAGTGTATGCCTGTAACCTTAACTGCTCAGGAAGCTGAGGCAGTAGGATCACAAATTCAAGGCCTTGTCTCAAAATAAGAAATTTCAAAAGTAGGTTTGGGCTGGGGATATAGCTTAGCAGCACAGTTCCTGCCTGGCAAGCATGAGGTCACGAGTTCAATTCCCAGTACAAAAAAAAAAAAAAAAAAAAAGGCTGTGGTGGCACACATCTGTAATCCCAGTACTAGGGAGGCTATGAGTTCAAGGCCAGCCAGGGCTACATAGTTTAAGATCAGCCTGAACTACAGAGTGAGACCCCCGTCTCATATTTTTTTAAGCATGTGAAAAGTGATGAGGATGAAGTGTCACAAAGGCCCTGGGTTCATCCCCAGTATCCCCCACCACACGCAAGTTCCCAAGAGCCTCTTCTTTTGTGTTCTTTGACAGGAAGTATCCAATCGCCACAAGTGGCTGTACCCCTGCCCAGCATGCACAAAGGCCTGAGTTTGATTCCCTGCACTGAACATTTTACAAGCACATTTTTTACATTTTGCTCCAAGAGCAAAATAATTACTCCTTATGTTTTAACTAAAGTTAATTTTAAAACAATTGTTTTGCTATTAAAGAGACATCATGCTGACATGCTTATAAAAGTTACATTCAAACTTGCTATTGTGTTCCAGTTTTAATTAGTAAGAATATTAATTTGTTCCAATTCTTTTTGCAGATTATAGCTTCAGTTTTGCTTTGATGTCTACTTTTATTTATTTATTTATTTATTTTGGTACTGGGGATTGAACTCACAACCCCACGCCTGCCAGGCAGGCACTTACGTCACTGAGCTAAATTCCTGGCAGATGTCTACTTTTAAAAGTACTGATTTCAAACCAGAGACCCCAGCAACACCACC
>RJWM01031359.1:0-22511 GCA_004363535.1 Dasyprocta punctata | reverse complement strand
TATGCATGCAGTTTCTTTATGGTGAACACTAAGGTTAGTTTCCTTTCTTAGCTATTGTGAGTAATGCTGCAATAAATCTGAGAATGCAGACATCTCATATATTGGTTTTACTTCCCTTGGGACATTCTAGTTTATTAGTATTTTTTATCTTCATATCTTTTGGAGACTTCTACAAGGCTTTTCCTTATCTTTTTGATTTGTAAACACTCTTTGTATATTGAAGATATTAACACTTAGTATTTCATACATGTGTGTTTGTTACAGTCTGCTTGCTTTAAATATGTTGCTGATACCTTTTATCTTGAAGAAATTTAAACTTTTTACACAGCTAAATCTTTCAGTCTTTTTGTTTTTTTTTCTTCCCTGTGTTTTCTGGCATATTATTAACAAAAACTACCCATACTTACTGTCTTAGTTACTTTTCACTTGTTGCCAAAACGAAATACCTGACACCCAAAATTAGGGAAGGAAAGGTTTATTTCTTACAGTTTCTCGGGAGTTTCAGTCCATACTTAGCTGGCTCCAAGGCAGCGTGGCATGGCAGGGCCGCCGTTCATGGCGGCCGCAAGCAGCAAGCGCACCCGCTCCAGAGAGAGAGAGAGAGAGAGAGAGGGGCAGAAGTGCAAGAGGAAGACCCGCCTTTCCCTTACACTGTAGGTCAGTTCCACCCCTGGGCAGATGCAGAACTCACATTGCCAATCCCCACACCAGACAACAAACCGATCACAAGCAAGCCCCAGACTCAGCCCCATCAAAAGTATGAGTAGAGCTGGATCCTCTGTGCAGCTAGTGAGGGCGCACTCCTGGAGTGTGCTGCTGAGGCCTCCGCCTTACTGGATGGAGGCCGAGACCTCCGGACCCAGGTAGCTAGGCAGAGCATACCCCAGAGTGTGGCGCCTCCCAGGCCCTGAGTCCGGCTGCAAGGAGTTCAGAGCCTCTGGAATGCCAGGCAAGCCCAGGCGAGTTCCAGGCCTACAGTGCTGGGGCCTTGCTCCTGGCTGGGTGGGCCCACAACCTCTAGGACCCTCCGCGCCAGCTGCACCCCTAAACAATGGAGCTCATGCACTATGCTCTGATGGGCAGAGCCCAAGCTCTCCAAGGCCCTGCAGCTACTCTGGCCAGTCCCTGATGAGCAGCTCTAGTGTTCTGGTCTGGGCTCAGTACCTCTGCGTTCTGCGAGGCTGGCCGGGTGTTCCCCTGGTAGCTTGCACTGAGTTGTAGGATCGCGTAGAGCTGGATCCTGTGCACAGCTAGTGAAGGTGCACTCCTGGAGTGTGCTGCTGGAGCCTCCGTCTTACTGGGTGGGGACCGAGACCTCCCGGACCCAGGCAGCTAGGCAGAGCTTACCCCAGAGTGTGGCGCCACCCAGACCCTGAGTCTGGGTGCAAGGAGTTCAGAGCCTCTGGAGTGCCAGGCAACCCTGGGTGAGTCCCAGGCCTACAGTGCTGGGGCCTTTCTCCTGGCTGAGTGGGTCATCATACCACAGTGATATTTGTGCACCCATGTTTATAGCAACCCAATTTGTAGTAGCCAGATCTTGGAAACAACCCAAGTGCCCATCAATCAAAGAATTTTATACAATGGAGTACTACTCAGCTATTAAGAAAGATTGCATGGAGACTTTTATAAGTAAATGGACATGACTTGAGACCATACTCATAAGTGAGAGAAATCAAACCCACATGTGTAAATACCGTACTGTCTCCCTAGTGTAAGAAACTGAAAAAATATATATGATCCAAAGTCTACAATAAATACTATGTAAGGGTAAAAAACTGCTCGAAGAGCAAAAGTAATTGGGAAGGGAAAAGGGGGAAAGAGGGAAGGGAAAAGGAAAAGCTATAAATCTGTCTATATGTATATGTAAAATAACTAAAATGAACATACTGCTGAATGTATTAGTTATTGAGAAAGAACGGTTAATACTCATATGATTAGATCAATATTACGTGTCTATATCTGTTAATGTAAACAACGATTTTGAAGGCAACGATACACAATATTGCAACCATTGTCAAGTTTCTATCATCCTGTTTTGTAAACCTATAATGTTACTGTTGTGCATTTACTCTAGTCGTTTGTGTCTTTTGCTTTCTGTCTTTCTTATATATACCTTTTTTTTCTTTCTCTTAAATAAAAAAAATATATGAGGACTTGGGGGTACATAGTATATCACCTAATACACTTACTATTATTAAATATGATCACTTCCATTTGGGAACATTTTTTCTTTTTACATTTAAATCAGTTTAACATGGACTTGCAGCTTATCTTGATCTTATACTAAATTTATGTATATGCATAGACCTAATCAGATTCAACTACCCTTATTTTATAATTTAAGAGAAGAGAATTTAAGTGACTTTTCTCAAACAGTTAACAGCAGGGATAAAACTGGAACACAGGTTTGCCCCCTTCCTAGCCAGTGGTCTTTCCAACTTTCCTCCTTGTCATTACCTGATTTATATCACAAATACTTCCCTTTTCTGTAACATTTATATTAACAGCCTAACCAGTGGTTTTCAGTTAGTACACCAAAAATATTGTTTATGTCTTCTCTCAAATTTCAATCGATGGGTATGATTTTATTTCAGCTGCAGTCGAAGTTTAAAAAAATCAATGTAAAATCCAATGACTGTCAAGTGAGGAGGGCATGAGGTGGGATATGGGGTGGAAACTACTTTGTGGGAGAAAGAAGTAGCTATTAACAGCGGGCCTAGGACAAAGAAAGGCTAAATGCTTACAAAGGAGTCATATTTTATGCTGTCAGTGATCACTTTATCAAGAATTCTACAACAAGAAGTTCATTAAGCAAATTGTTCACTTAAAACTCTCAATATAAGTGAAGTTTTTACATGTTCTGAATACAACACATCTTTAAGAATTTAGCAAGCTCAGGTCTGAGTCATCACTTGACTTGGCAGCACCTTAAAAACATCATTGATTTTCCACACTAATCACTGTTTTCTGAGTCGGATGATTATCTGAAAAATCTTCAGAAAGCATTTAAAACAATCAAGGAAAAGGTGTTTGATGTCCATTATATAAAAGTAAAATGTTAAGTCTATTAGTATGAGAAGCATTGTCATTTTCATCAAAGAAACTATTAGTAGCTCAATCAAGAGTGCCTACTCTATCAGAATATTGGGAACAAGCAAATATTTAGAACCTGTTTATCATCTTTAAAGGAGAAATTAGTAATTCTGACTTAAATTTTCCATGAATTGAGAGGAACTCTTAAAGTCTTCCTTTGATGGAGATTAGTTTCTAAAGTTAGCAATAAAGGTGAAATCATGTACAAGAAAAATTGCCTCTGAAAAGTCTTTTGAATCATTAACAGGATAATATATGGTAAATAGCAAACGCATCACCTTGCATCAAAAGAACTATTCATTTGAGAACCAGCTGGCAACCTTGTTTTGTAGGGTCACGTTACATGAAAAATCCACATTTTCAAGTGCTAGATCTTTTCCAATGCATTAGGAAGGACTCAATTGTAGATTTGTGTGTCTCATTTCAGATTTACTTTCATGTTGCAGAATTTAAAGGATAAATCTCCTTGTATATATTATTATTCTCTCTTTTGTTTTCTTTGACTCTGTTTTTTGAAATTCTACTAATACAGATATCATTAGAATTTTGCCTTAAGAGTACATTAGGAAGCATAGGGCATCCAGAGAATATTTGTAGTAAAACTACAACTAGTGCTAAAAGACCAATGAAGGATGAGCTTAATAAATGCAGATTGTTTCATAGGAGGGTTGAGACATGACCATTTGATAGCAGCAAGTGCACTGCAACTGTTGTTGACCTTTCAAGTCTTAGTTTGATTCAAGCATGGCCCTGAAGGTTCTGATCAAATGAATGAAGAAACTGAAGAACGTGTCTGAATTTATTTTAAAATTATTTAAGTTATTCACTGTGTGTATAGTCCTAATAACTCCAGTCAATATAAACATTATGTGCCATAACATGTGCTAAGACAGATAATATCAACAAGTATGAAAAAGGTGATAGGGGGACCAGGGGTGGAGGGGAGGCAAGGGGAGGGAAAAGGAATTAAAGGAAACCAAGCTGTAATATGTACATGTAACCACTCTGCAAGAAGATTGTAGATCACATGAATTGTAAATATGTGCTAATCAAATTTTAAAAATCATACAAGTTAATCTGAAATTATTTCCCGCCTGATTAAGTTCTGTCTCTTTTCTCACTAAGAAAGGCACATAAAAGAAACAAGTTACAAGCAATTAAATGATCTGTGGGTCATCTATGTAGCATTGATATTTGGAGTATATTTGGGAAGAGGCACAAGAATTATCGCAGTTTTTGAAGTTAAAAAATAAATTTAAGAGATTGAAATTATTTGGATTAGAGAAGAAAATGATATAATTTAACAACTTCTTGCAAATTTGTTGAGGACTCTGAAATAGGGAACAAGGACTACTTTTTGATCCAAAGAAGAGGAGCAAACAATTAGACATTAATAAATTGAGGTTGGCCTTGCTACTTTGCAGCATTTTTAAATTCCCAAGTTCATTCTTTTATTTTTCCCTCCCAATATCTACCATTCATTGAAATCATTCCTAAGTTTATAGGGTATTTGGAAGGAAAAGTTATCTCCCCATAGAGGAAGTATGAACATTTACTCTGAAGGTTGCATTCCACAACAGGTAGCTAGGAAATGGAGTTGGGAGAAGCAGACACATCTCTTTGGGCTCATGTCTAGACATTTGAGAAGCCAGTTGTTTCCAGGAGAGGCTGGTCAGTTTTGAAGTTCAAGGATGAAGAGAGGCTGGTGTGAATGATCTAACTCAATCATTTAAAGCCTCTGTAAGATAATTCTCTTGATCTTGAGGAGATAAAGTCATTACATCTAAGGGTGGCTACAAATAGAATCTCTTGTTGAGGAAGGAATGATGGCTGTATGGATCTAACTCAGTGTAGGAATTACTTTGCCTCTTGGGACAATTTCTAATTCTGTGACTGTGCCAGCCTTAAATGGGGATACACTATTACTTAAAATTTCTGTTCAGCCAAGTCTAGATGAGATAATGAAATAAGACTTCGCTAAAGGCCTGGGAGTATTGCAGGAAACCAACAAACAGAACTTTAAGGAGATACTCATACTTAAAAAAGGGTCAGATGTAAAGTCTCCAAGTAGCCTCTCCTTGACCTTTTTCTTTGACCTTAAGTCTCATCTTTAGTACCACACACATACACACACACATGAAAATATAACCAAAAACCAAAAACTGAAATCACACAAGTCATGTGGATATCTAGACTATCCAAATCAAGACAAAGAAAAGCTAGGCCCTGTCTCCTGCCTTCTAAGAACTGTTTCCTTTTTACTTGCCAGATGACAGATGCTCTGATAATTTCACCTTCTGGGGAAGACCCTGTCCTTTCCCCTCATGGTTGTGGCCTTTTTCTGGTAGACCTTGCTGGGACAGCTGTGTCAGATCACATCATCATGTCCCAGACAATGAGATACATGCAGAGGCACACATGCAGCAACAGGGAGTTATTTCCTTATAACCTCTTAGAAATCAAATATGTCTAAGATTAATTTATAATAATAAGAAGCCCGACTCCATCTGAAGGATATTTGTATCCTCTCTCAAAGCCTTGGAGGCATACTTGACATACTGGGGACAGGTGACCTGTATCAACACTCACCCCCGCCTCCAACATGACTATTTCCATTTTTGTCATCACTGGAGCCAAGCGACAGCAACCCCAGTGAGATAGGCAAGTGGCCTTTATGCAACTGCCACCATTTCATCCTGAAGGCTGAAGTTCTATTCCCAATATTAGCAACAGTGAACACTGTTTGAGAGCAAGAAGCAGGGTGGCACTGGGGACCACATTTCATAGCACTGAAATTGAGTGTAGAGTGATGGATGGGCTGCCTTCTTTCTTTAAATCCTTCATGCTCTGTCTTTTTCAGGGACTTTCAGTGGATGACTGCAAATGAATGATATGCTTTCTTTACTTTGGAAAAGAGAGAGAGTTGGAATAAAACATAGTTAAAGTCTTTTATTCTGGTAGTAGCTTCATCAGCCCAAAGTAGAACCAGTTAGTTTCAGAAGTCCTGGAATATGCAATGTTTTTCTTGTCCCTATTACAGAGAACTAAATAATAATACACTCTGTTAATATAGTTACAATTTCCAGGTGCTTTAAAATATGATAGTTGATTTCCATCCCTCCCTTTTGAAGTCAGTACAATTGCTATTCCTATTTTACCCATATACACCTGAAGCTCAGAGACAGGAAGTGAGTTGTGCAGTGTCACAGCTGGAGAATAGCGAAGCTAGGATTCAGACCAGAATCTGCCTGGCACACATGTTTTCTCACCAGCAACCTGCTACATTCAGGATTTGCAATGCTTTGGGTAACCTGATTTGGTTACTATCTTTGTTTTTGTTTTTGTTTCTGTTTTTGCAGCACCAGGAATTGAACTCACAACCTCGCGCCTGCCAGGACAGGCGCTTAAGGCATTGAGCCAAACTCCCGGCCCTGGTTTTTTGAGTCAGGGTCACACTATGTAGCTCAGGCCAGCCTTGTGCTCGCGTTGTAGCCCAAGCCTGCCTCGAACTCACAACGCTCCGCCTACCTCAGCCTCCTGAGTGCTGGGATTAAAGGCATGCGCCACCACTCCCAGCTCATCTTTGTTTACTCCTAAAACTACTATATGGTATCCTTATTTTAACCAGAGTAAATTAAAATTATTGTTGAGGTCAGAGCTTTTAGAGAACTGGGTAGGACCTGGGAAGATGAACATGCAAATTTCGAGGTTCTCTGTCCTCAAAACCAGAATATGTCTATGGAGGCACCAACAGCCCAGCCATACTTTGAGGATGCATGGTGCCAGGAGGATCAAGAGAACTTTTTCTTGCCTTTTCTCTAAGTATTTTGACAATACAACACACTTGAAAGTCTGCTTCTTTGATGATTATAAAATTTCCTGAGCTTTTTGCAAGATTCCCTAAGTCATGAGGAGCAAGGACAAGGGTCATATTTTTCTTCTGTAGTTCTACTTTCACTTACACAGGGACTCGAATTGCTCCTCTCTGAAGTATTTGGGAGATAATTTCTCTTGATCTTCTTTCACTCCACCCCCCATAGAGAAGAAAGGTCTTGACTCATTTGTAGAATTATGAGGAGGAATACTGTCTATGTGAGCAAGTCACCTTCTCTCTCCATTTGCCAGGTTGGCCTAACCTGAGTGGGACAGAGCCTGACTGTGCTGCCATCTTGTGTATAAGATCAGTTGCTGTATTGTGATCTAAGCCTGCCTTCTAAAGGAGGGTCTGAAGGCTTATTTCTAACTGTCTTTAGCATCATGGATTAACTTGGGAGACAGAAAGCCTGCTTGCAACAGTCTAAAGTCACTGTTCTCTATTCAGTTCCAGATTTTCTGGGTGTTTGGCCCAATATCCACATTGGTTGGGGAGGAAGTCCATTGGTCTTGGGTCCAACCAAGGTTCTCCAATCCTTCTTTACAGTAATAGAGCTTATACTCTAGAGATTCAGGGAAATCCCAACTGATCCTTTTCCTGAAGCTCTTTCTGTTTGTATCCCCAGTGAGAGATAGGTGGGTGTAATTTCTTAGCTCCCATAAGCTTCAAAAGTGAGAAGTGCATGTAACTGTGAAAGCCCAACCAATTTTGGAGTCTATATTAGTGAAATGATCAAGTGATGGGTTATTTGGGAGATCTTTATTGTACTTTTCAAGTTCTTGTAGTTAACCAAGTGTTAGTAAGAAGGCAAGTGTTTCTCAATCTTGGATATATATCAGAATTGCTTATCTGGGTATGTTTTTTAAAAAATTCTGATGGCTTCGGTCCATTTCCAGAGAATCTGATTTAATTCATCTAGACATAGGATTTGGACATAGGTTTAAAAAAAACTTCAAGTAAGTCTAAAGGGCAGCTAAGACAGAGATCACTAAAATAAGAAACTGCTAACATGTCATTATTTAATAGACCAGTGTTTTCCAAAACAATGATTTTAACTTGGAGGAGGAAGAATTTAGATAACATGGGTCTTGGCTTTTTAATGTTTAATGATATTGTGAGAGTTTCCCTTTTTAATTTGCTACCAGTTCTTATGATTAAATTAAGGAGAAAGTCTTTAACATCCGAATTTTGTTCTTATCAAAAGAGACTGAATATCCGTTTCAGCAACAGTATGCATTGAGAATTACTGACAGGCTTTGGTCATTTGTTTCAGTGACTTCTATCTATTTATGGTAGCTAATACTGGCTTTACATTTGTGGTAGTAATATAACATTTTCTTTAAAGAACTAGGTGTTATATATCTTGAATTAACATTGGAATCATCTGAGGAGCTTCACAGTATATTAATGTCTTGGCTTCATCCTGGGCATTGAGATTTTCCAAAGTTGCTCAAATGTTCAAAATCATTGGTTTAAAGTGCACCAGAGTAGGGATTCACAAAATTTAATGTGTGTTTGAATGACCTGGGGTTCTTGTTAAAATTCAGGCTGTGTTTTATCAGGCTGAGTTAGGGGTCTGTAATTCTACATTTTCTACAAGCTCCTGAGTGGTGCAGATCTTCTTTGAGATCTTGTATACTACGATGCAAGAAACAAGGCCCTGGTAGAACTTGGTTCTGTAAGAAATCACATCAGAAATAGTTTCATAAAATAAGTAATGCTCTCCCAAGTCATTTTTTAATGGGATAGCTAAGTAAAAATTTGTATCTTCATACAAAAAATGTTTTTTTCTTAAAATAAATACTATTGACGTTGTGTCAGAGAGGCTGTTATGTTTTATTGGATTTTATTATCTTTAAAATAAAAATAAAAAAATAAAATAAAATAAATACTGTTTTTAGTCAAAGCCGGGGACAAATGCTTTCAGGACCTTGGACAGAGCCACAAGCAACTGTTTTAAAGGGCCAGTGCTTGAATTGTAGAAAAACCAAGAGATAAAACTATATGAAAGCATTTGCAAAACAATGAGATTGAAAATGCTATCGAAGGCTCTATAAGAAAGCTATACACACACACACACACACACACACACATATATGTATATATATATATCTTTCTGAGCCTTTTCCACTAGTAGAGTCTGTATTATTTTTTGTGTACAAGCTTGCAGGATTGATACTCTATTCTGGCAGATTTCATGAAACACATAAATTGAACCATGAAATAGAACCATACAGCATTACTGATAATTTTTGACTTCTCATGAATGGAATTAGAAGATGACTTTAGCCTGAATATCAGCCTTGAATTATGAAAAGGCTAATGGGACCAAGCTGTTAATTCAGGAGAAGAGAGTGCAAGATGTTGAAAAATGAATGTCAAGGGGGTCTGCTGGAGTGGTTTTTAGAGCCAGACAGGACTGGGCTTAAACACCAACTCACAAATCACTCACTATGATTTTGAGTAAACTGAATTTAGTCCCCATAATGCTCAGTTTTCTCATCTGTAAAATGGAGGTAATGGTGCTCTCCTTCAAAAGTTACCACGAGGATGAGGAGAGATCATCCACTAACATTTAACGTCCAACAACTCTTGTTGTTGCCGTTACTCTTGCACAGACACAGTTAACAATCTCTTGGTTAAAGCCTCATTGAAACCATCTGAGAGTGATTTGATTCTCTTTAAAACTCTGATATAGAAATAGGTCCAGAGGAGCAGATACTAAGACCTAGCACTGAAAACTTTTGTGGAGCTAATAGACATCCTTATAAAGATTTCTTCTTTGGGTTGATTTAGATCCTCCACATGATTGATGAAGTTTCACCTCCTCTTGCTTCATCTCCAGTGAACAGAAATACTGTGTTACTCTCATTCTCTAGGTAATAGGACTCCTTAGACAAGGCAGTCCCTCTTGCATAAAGTTCATAGGAAGACTTCTCTCCTTCTTGTGGCCCCATTCACTACTTTTTTAATCAGAAGGTTTTCTTTTGGCATGGCAGTGACACATTCTCTGCATAAACCCAGGAAACTCACAGCATCTATTTACCCCAGTAGACAGAAGACTCTTCTTCCCCTTGTTGTGTCTGGCAAGTGCTTAGATTAACCACACATTTTCAAAGAGTCTGGGTCATCACATTTAGTTGAATGCATTTATAAAAGGATTGTTATTTAACAGCTCAACCTCAATTAACTCACTTTTATCCTGCCTCCCTGCATTGGTGAGTAAAATTAACGAGGTTGCTGTTGCTATGCCCAACAGCTTCAGTTTGTGACACTTTCAGTAAGTTCTTAGCTTTTATGTACTTACCCTCAACTTATAAGTCACTTTCGTTCTCCAAGCTGATGCAAAGATGGATTGTGACAATAGTTTGGGGGTGGCTGTCAGAACTAATGGTGGTTTGTGTAGGAAAATTCATAGAAAGTTTGAGAGCTGATAGAATCAATTAAAAAGTTCTACCTTACAGAAAATGGTCAAGCTGAGTATTTTAATTATGATGCTGTTATAATATATCTCACACTTGGATGACCTGGGTTTGAAGAGTTGCAAAAATATGCAATAGTTTCAATACAAAAAAGGGCATAAAAATAATGTGATCTTTTGAAGGATAACTCAGAACCTTGCAGAGAAGGCAAAGTGGTAGAGTGGGAAGGGTGAAGTGTTGACTGACTTGGCCTCCATTCTGGACAAAACCATTCACCAATTTTAACCTAGCACCCTCACCTGTAAAATGATGTACATTTGTAGGTTTTAGAGAGTTCTTCTCATAAGCACTGCATGAAGTCATTACTGGAATGATGATTAGTCCCATCTTATGGAGAAGAAATTGAGACTCGGAGAGACTGAGAATATTACTCAAGGTAACCCAGCCTATAAAGTCACAGCCTATAATAATTAACTCCAAATCTTGGGCAGATGACCAGAAAAGCATCAACTTGCATTGTAGGCAACTGAAAAAAAATTAAAAATTGCACCATTTTATAGATGTCTTCATCAGTGATCTTCAAGGACTTGTTCAAGGTCATATGACTTAGAAAGAGTGGAGCTGGACATTCACACATGACTACCACCAAACTCCAAACTTTTAAATTCCCAGTTTTGATTACAACCATCACTGTCTCAAAGATATACAGGGAATGTGATGAGAAAAGAATTCAGATTTATACCCAGTAAATGAACCCATTTATGATTATAAGAAGCAGAGTCCAGTGGCCTTAGATTCTGAACTATATCTGGCAGGTGGGAACCTCTGGTTTATTCTAGCTTCTAGTACAATGTATAAATAAGATGACTATTTATAAATTTTAATCAGCATTCTATAACTTAGAGGATAATATACTAAGTGAAAGTAATTCAGGTCCAGAAACACAAATATCACATGATCTTACTTGTATGCAGAATCTAGGAAAGTTGATGGTGGTTTGTGTGGGAAAATGCATAGTAAGTTTGAGAGCCGATAGAATCCATTAAAAAAGTCCTACCTTACAGAAAAAGGCCAAGCTGAGTGTTTGAGTAGTAACAGTTGAGAGTAACAGTTATCAGAGACTGGGGAAAGTGGGAGCAAGGGAATGGGGCAATTTCAGTTGGACAAGAAGAATAAGATTTGAAATCTATTGCACAGTAGGATGACAATAATCAATAATACTGCTTATTTCAAAGTAACTAAGGAAGTATATTTCCATTGTCTTGCCACAAAAATATGTGAGGTGTAGGATGTTAATTATTTTGATTTAATCATTCCACATTAAGTACATATATCAAAACATCATGTTGTGTTCAATAACGTGTACAATTAATATGAATGAAAGTCAGCATTCTGCAATTTTTTGAACATATATGTAACACCAAACACCAAGTTTGCACCATTTTAGAATTTATTATAATACAAACAAGTCCAAACACAATATATTATCTAATTAAGAAAATATGAACATTTACTATTTTTCTATGGTGATCTTGTATTCCATCCTTTGAGTGAGAATAGCTAGTTTTAGAGTCTTTTATTCACTTCAGGTGAGCTCCTCCTTCTGGAATAATGGACACCAACTGTGCAAACAATGCAGATGTTTGCAAAATGGAAGTTCATGTCTTCCCATAGCCTGTCTTTTGCATTTGTCTGCATCCTCCTCTTTTCCTTCCCCATGAGACATTTCGGTCTTAGAGTTGTTAAATAACAAGACATAGCATGTATGTGTGTAGCATCATAGCAATATCCAACCAAAGCATCCAGCAAGAGAGACGCCAACAGTCTTCAAAAGAGGCATCACAAAAACCCCGGTGAAGGCAAAGGCTTGGGTGCTCTTCACAGCAGCTGTTAACATGACAGGCTTCAAAATTCAAGGCTTTGTTTTCAAAACTGGCCTGAAAGAAAAGGCTTCCAGATGTCTTAGAGTGAAAAAGAAAACCCTTTTCATTATTGTCCATGATTATTATCATAAATAAATAATAAATTAAAAAATACTTAGATGATTTCAAATAATTTTAACAGATGTGTATCAGCTAAACCCTATGGGCATTCATACGCATTTTAGAAGATAGCAACTCATTGGAGTGCTTTCAAGAATCAGAAGTTTTAAAATATCATTTAGCAAAATTGAGTCAGAAGGAAAAAAGAGATCATGACACTACTTGGTAGAACTACTACAGTTAAGAGAAGTAATAAATGAATGTCTGAGGCAAACACTCCCAATGCACATCCTGTTTTTAAAAACCAACTATTTATTTTACATACAAGCAAAAATATGAAACAGAGAGTGTTAAGATTCACAGGCTTATTTTCCTTCTTAATGTATGTCCTCAAAAAGGAATTGCTTAACCTTGACAGATATTGCACTCCGACTCATTCATGTATAGCTCATACTAGTATTATTCAGAGCTATGTGTTTTAAAAATAAATAAATAAGTAAATAAATATATATTATATATATTTATATATTCAGTGTAGGTAGCCTTTGGTCAATGTTCATACATAAGGGAGTGTGGTGAAATCACGCCATACACACAGTTAATGAACACACACACAGCTACACATGCTTGGCAAAAAAGCGACCAAGAGAAATGCAGTTTAAGGGGTATAGGGGACTCTGCTTGCTATTTCCCTCTATGAGCATATGCACTGGGGAACAAGTTAGACAGGAAGGGGGAATCTCTGACCCTCAGTTGAACAACGTCTGTGCTTTTAGTGGGAGCATCTTGCTATATACCAGGGTGGTCCTGATGTTCTCAGCTGTATTAGAATCATACAACATTGTCCTCAAACATGATCCCAGTGAGTCTTGTCTTTGACAAAAGAACCAGAAACCTGTTCCAATGTTGGACACAAATTTAACTATGTTAGGTTTTTAAAGGGATAGTTGGTCTCCGATGTGGCTTTTTACTGAGGACTTTGCACAGATAACTTTGGTTCTGCTAGGGTTTTTATTTTGCACTAATTTTAGAATCTAACCTTCTACTGAAATCATTTAAAACAAGTAGGACTTAGGATCATCAAGACTAACAGGGCTAAGAATTATATTGAGTTAGTATAAGCAGAAGTTTAGGGTTTGTGCTCCCCTGAGGTCTTTTCTACTCCACACATTTATTGCAAACCCCCATAAAAAGGATAAAGACATATCTTCCAATTTGAGGACAAAAATGCAGTAAAAAATCAAGTTTAAGGGAACAAGTGTCCCAGGTGGGCTGTCTGCTTTTTATTTGACCACTAAACATAACTTGCAACCCCCAAATAAGATTGGAAAATTTCCTTCAATACAAGGTTGAGTCCAAATACTGAGATTCTGGGAGAGAAGTTAAAAAAAAAAAAAAGCAAAATAAGAGAAACTATAGCATGGACTTCCCTTTCAAAACACATCACTGGACACAGAGGGGTCTCATAGAATCAAATATACAAGTGTGCATATGTGCACACAAAATGAATGGAAATTCCCAGGGAAGCTCCTATGGACTGTGGACAGGAATTGAGAATATATCCTTTCATACCCAGAGAGCTAACGTTCCTGACCCTTGAATATTACATTCAGTTAGGAAGTCGTTTCAAATAAAACAAAGGGCTTCAGCAAGCAAGGAGGCCAGGATGACGAGTCTACACATAAAAGGCTTCTCTAGGAAGCTGTGTGGTATCACAACAAGAAGCGATTTTGAAAACTGCCGACACAGATGGATTGAAACAATGGCAAGAATGGGCTTGTTTTTTTGTTTTTCTGGGCTCAAGAATTCCTCCTTTTCCCCCACACACCAGGCAGGGTCTTTGTTTTGGAGGAGACAGATAAAATCTACACATTATGGCAAATACAAAACCACATTTTAGACCTAAGGGTCTTAATTATGTTGGTAGAGAGCCTTCCGGCAGAAGCTCTGGCCAAAGTTTGGGTGAGATTCAATACTCCCCTTTTCCCATCGTGTCATTCTGCAGCCAGGGGTGCCAGGGCCACCTCAAGGCCACAACTCCTTCTAGGACAAAGGGCACCTTGGAAAATCTGTGATCAGTCAGCATTGTTAGCTGCTGGAAATGGCACAGGGAAGCAACAGATGACCTCAGCTCTTGAAAGAAGAGTGTGGCTTCAGCTATGTGCTACTGTGACATGGTGCGTCACATAAATGAGCAGTCCTCAATCACTGTGGATGGGCCCATGCTAAGTCACAGACTATTCCTCTACTGGGTGTTCTTACGGGTCACAGGATGATGACACTTATGACCACCAGCAGCATCTTCCAACTGGCAGGAACTTCTGCTGTCAACATTATTTTGTGAAAAGGAATACATAAATAAAACAAGATTCATGCTTTCCTTTCTTCTCTTCTGTTTTTTGTCATCTGCCAGTCTGAGAGTTGCTCAATCTGTGGAGATAGGAAATGAGGTGAGCACTCTTAAGAAGAGCTGTTCAACCACAGAATGGGATGCCCTCCCATCTGGAAATGAATAATGCAGAGGCACTAGGTGCCCAACCCATGGGGTCATGGGGATACCTTTATAGGTTTTCCATTTTTGTCATACTGGTACACCAGCATCTTGATACAGTGTGAGTTTGCTGGTGAGATCCAGGGGCTACTTGTTATGGAAAAGTTGTGATTGGTGTAGAACTGTACAGGCTGCTTCTGGCACTTGAAGAAGGCCTTGAGTGTGGCAGCTGCCATGGTGCGGAACCGCTTACTGATGAAACAGTAGAGGAAGAAGTTGATGGCCGTGTTCAGAAGGGCTAGCATGTTGGCGATGTCAGATATGATGTGCACCAGCCAGCGGTTCTGGATGGGTGCCCCATAGAGGTGATAGAGGATCATGATGATGCGGGGCGCCCAAAGGGTAGCGAAGATGGAGGTGATAGTGAACAAGATGGCAGTAGTTTTGCCTGTGGAGTAGCCCCGGAGACGAAAATTGCTCTTCCTTCTAAGCTTGTACACAATGATGGAGTTCAAGATGAAGAAGATGGAACAGGGAACCAGATACACTGTGAAGCAGTGGACCCAGATCAGGACATGATGCAGAGAGGTGCTGATGTAGTCTTCAGTCCAAATGTTGGGCCACCAGTAGTAGGGGATGCTGGTCAGGAAGCAGGTGATGTAAACACTGACAATGACCTTCCGGGTGCGGGCTGGATAAGAGACCGTGTGGTATTTGAGAGGGTGACAGACAGCAATATACCTGTCAATAGTTAAGGGGACCGTAATCCAAATGGAGGTGTGGATGGATGAGAACTCCAGCACCTCTATAATCTTGTCAGGAACCGGAGGCATCTGCATGTTCAGGATGAAATCTTCCAGTAGGAAGTCCACAAACACGATGAAAAACAGGACCAAGATGTCAGCAGCGGCAAGTGCCAAGAGATAGTTGTAGGAGGACTTCTGTCTCCTAGCCACCAGCTGAGAGAGGATGATCACTGTCAAGATATTTGCTGTGGAAGAGAAGAGAACTGGGTTTATCTTTGAAACAAAGAAGACTTAGTTGTTGAAGTGAAGGGGTCCCTTGGGCTTATGTTTATTAAGACACTTTTGTGGAGGTCAGAGCCAGGAATCCATGTTTTTGAGAGACAACCTCTGCATTACAGATCACACCGCATAATTTGAAAATGATGCTTTGGTTTTGGTTTATTTGTTCCTAACACAACTAGAAGAGTCAGTACTACCATTATCCTGCTTTAGAAATGAAACTGAGCTCCAAGAGCTTAAGGGACTAGATTAGTGTTACACAGTTCTAAGTCATGAGGACAGAAACCAAACCGGGATCCTGGATCCCAAATGTCATCCTCTACCTTTCTCCTGGCTGTGTGGAAGGTATGAGGCTGAGGCTTTATCCTGCTACATGGGTGCAGGGAGGAGTCTGGGCTACATAGCCTCAAGAACCTGTTTAGAACTTACATTTTAAGACCTTTTCTTTTTGAGTGGACTTAGAATTGAACAAGATGAGGTGATCATGACTTTCAGATTAATTTAAAACTACATTAAATTGATTTTTGAACTAGGTAATCTGCAAGCATGGTGCATAATTAGAAATAATAGCAGAAAAATGTAAATTTCTCTTCTACTCTTGTTCTCCAATGATCTAAGCTTCATTCCCTCAGGGCAATCACAGTCGATAAATAATCGATGTGTATATATGTCTATATATCATGTGTGTACATAGAAAGATTTTGCACAAACAGTAGCAATGTATTCTTTTTCTCAGGCCAGATTTGTGTTGTCAATGTATTTACATATTTACTGACCAATTTTAAAAACAAGTATCTTCCCAAATAAGACACAGTCAGAAAGTCATTTAAGATTCACCCCAAAATGGTATGCTCATCGATAATATCTGGAAGTTATTCTACATATTGATTTTCAGTTATTCTCACAATCAACCCTGAAATTTGAACATTGTTAATCTTGCTTTTAAATGAGGGTCTCAGAGAGCACATGTCCTTTGTCTGAGGTCCAGTGCCAAGCTAGAATCTGGTCTCTCTCCTTCCCACCCCTTCCCCTTCCTGGTCCCTTTCCTCAGTAGTGGTTTCAAATATTACATAATAGTTGACAGACCAAAGTGTCTCTAATAAACACATCCACTCACCTGGTGTACTCATCACTCAGGTTAAACAAATTTGAACATTTTCCAGATTTGCTTCAGTTCTTTTTAACAAGGATTGACACTATAGATGCAGTTGGAGCTCCCCTAAAACAGTATTTTTTGCATTCTTTCTTCTCTTTCCTTCTTTTCTGTCACTAGAGGTGACTGCAGCTGTGGGTTGTGTGCTGTGTGGGGACACTTTTGCCTACTCTTCCTGCCCTTAATATGTCAGCCATTCTAAATGCTGCTATTGTCATTCAGCATTATTTCTTTGAGACCTAGTAGTTATTTTGATATATGTATTTAGCTCATTCATTTTAATGACTATATAGTACTCTATGAACTATATGAATTTCAATTATATATGAATTATGTATAATTTCTTACATCAACTGTATACATATAGTACATTTAAATTGATTCCAGATTTTGTTATTTTGAATCACGGAAGTTAATAATCATGAGATGATTCTCTAGGAAATATTCTTGTTTCCTTGAGAGTTCTCTGGGATAATATATACATGGAAGTATATTTGTTATGTCTTATGGCTCATACATTTTTACCTTCCTTAGCTATTGAGAAATGTAAAGTGGTTCTATTAATTTACACTCCTAACAGTAGAATATGATGTATGATAGAAAAATATAATGAATGTTTAAATTTTAAAAATGTATTAAAGTAAAAAACACAGTGCTATGAATCCCCTTCAAAGTATGTCTCTCACTTCAAACATACTCATCTCATTTTTCTTTCCACTTTCTGAAGCAGTTCTGGAATTCCTCTTTAATGAGTGTCTTTATTTGTGCTATTGAGTCAGTTAAAGAACATTTGCCTTTCCCAGTCATTCTGACCTTGGGGAAGAGCCAGAAATCACATGGTACCACATCCAGTGAATAAGATGGATGAGGATACACTGTCATGTTTTTATTACTCTGCCTTTCTGTTGAATGTCACTTAACAGTGACATCCACCATTTTCTTGGTGACATCTTGTAAAGACACTCTTGAAAGAGCAGTTCCAGAACCCCAACAGAAAATAGCAAGAATGATGGAATAAGTGTGTTTGAAGTGAGGAAGAGTATTTTGAGGGGGATTAATGACACTGTGCCTCTTACTGTAATAAAATTTTTAAATTTAAACCTTCACTGAAAATTTCAGTGACACCTTGGACATTTATAGACCTGTTATTTCAAGTTTACTTGTGCATTCAGCAATGTTTCTGTTTACCTACTTGGAGTTGCACCCTGGGAAGAGATGGTGAATAAAACAGACATTGTCAGTCCTGCCTCCATGGAGCTTATGGTATACTAGGGGAGTAGAACTTCAACAGAAGAACTAAGGAAGAAAAGGTACAACCTCAAGGCATAGTAAGTATTAGGAAGGAATGTTTGGGAGGGAATTAGGCTCAATCTGAAGTTGAGGACAACCGAACAGGCAAAAAGTATAGTAGGGAATGTTTTCAGCACAGGAAGCAGCGTGTGCAAAGACCCCAAGGTGAAGAGAAGTGCAGAAGTATTGGGTTTATTAAGGCAAGGAACACTTATATTGATCTCCACTTGTGCTGTAAGCATTTTTGCATTTAATGGCCCTCTTTTATTAGACAGGTTTGCTGGATTCTGTTGAAAAGCATTTCAAAATGTTTTATTCATCCAGAAGTCCTTTCAAAAAGTATTTAGCTTCAAACTTTTGTGGGCAAAGACCTGTGCATGGGCTGAAGGTGGATACAAATTGGCATTGCAGACATTTGGCATCTCCACGCAAGGAATGTAGGAATAGCATGTAAGTGGTTAAGAATGAAGAGATAATGAACATACACAGTGAGACCAGAGTTACTGATCTGAGCTGGTACAGAGCTAAGGGGAAGACTTCAGAGGAGGGTCTGGGTTGAGTTCTGGTTTTCAGTCCCTCTTCCAGTCAGATCTCATGAAGCACAGTCATGACTTCCTGGAAATCAGGCTGGAAAACTGTGTCTGAAGCTCCCTGTTGGACCAAGGGTATGGGAGCCCAGGGGCTAAGTGTGGGGTCTGCCTGGGCTTTCCTCTAGTTCCACCACTTACTGGCTCTTTGCCTTTGGGCAAGTTTGTTCAATCTCTCTATGCCTCAATTTTATTCTTTATAAAATAGAAGTAATAAGAATGACTATCTTATAAGGTTATTCTGAGTGAGACAAAAATTGGGATAATTTTTGCAAATGGTTAGAATGGTGCCTGGCACATAGTAAGTGCTCCAAGAGTGCCGTTCATTGAGAATGACAGCCCATTCATTCAGCAGATATTAGTTGGGCATTTCCTAACCCAGGCATTGCATGAAGAAGCATTAGAGACACTGGGAGTAGCGAAATGGACAAGATAGTCATACTATGAAGAGTCAAATTAAGGAATGAGGCAATTTGATGGGAAAGATTATCTTTAGATTGGACATTAACAGCTGAGCTCAATCTGGAAAAGGAGAAGGGATTTGTCACGATGCAGAGGATTTTAAGCAGTGGAAATGGCATGCGCAAAGGTCTTGGGGTAGGAATGAGCTTGGTATGTTCACAGGATGAAAAGAAATGGGAAGAACTCCCCATTTTACAGATGAGAAAGCTGAGCATTTTTAGGTGATTTGCCCAAAATTGCAAACTAAGCAAATGGGGAAGCCAGATGATGATTCTAGCTGTTGTGACTGTATAATTCTGTTTTGTTTATTTTTGGTCATAGGAAAGGGGTCTCAGGAAAGTGATTCCCATTCCTTAGACTTAAGAGTGATTGCCATTCCTCAAACTTAAAAGGTGCCATCCCTGATCAGATCCTCTTTTTTTCTCTCAATGAAGCAAAGTCCGGACTCTCACATGCCTGGCCCCCAAACCTATCAAGAGGCAAGAATGGTTAGATGCAGAGGTCTTCCCAGAAAAGGTGCTGTGTGTGTTCTGTAGAGAGTGATTGCTGCTGTCTTTTCCTCCCCATACGAACCCTGTTTCAAATGTGGTGCTAAAAATTCTCCACATCACAACACTTCAAAAATATTCTAGGCCCATCTAATTAATGCTTTCAGTCAGGCAAGTCATCAACTCCGAATGAAATTGCCAGGTATTCATATTTGACATTTCCTGAAGTTTCCAGTAATTGCCTCTCTTGAGAAACTAACCCACAGACACCAAGGGTTTCCTTTGTACAGGTAGATCCCCAAGGCAAAATGAGGATCACTTAGGGCATCCTGGGGTGGGAGAGAGATCTGTAGGGTGGAGAGAGCCAGAGGAGAATGGGTGACACCTGTGTGTTGATTCTTCTAAAAAAGAAATGAGAAGGTAGAGGCCTTAACTCTTAAGATTTGACATTTGCTATAACTCCCCACATAAAAAAAAAAAATCCTTTCTTTTCCACACTGGCGCATTTTTCCTTAAAGAGAAAGAGCAGTGTTGAGAGGGTCTGTGTGTATTTATAAAGGGTGAGCAAGCTAAGAAGCCCAAACCATTGCAGCCCAAAATTGCATTTCACAGCTTTTCTGTCCAACAAACCAGCCCAGCGACTCTGTGCTCGTGGAAACTCAGCCAATCCCACCCAAGCCAGCCCCAGTGAGCCTAGCAGTCAGAATGTCAATGCTTCTAAATAGCAAATCCTTTCTGTCAATGGTGCTATGAGACAGGTTTAAGCTGCCGGGTAATAGAAAACCCATGTTTTGTGATTGCAAAGCTTCTTGGTTATATTCTTGGGGGAATTCATTTCCTGTATTTTGCAGCTTACTGTGCTCCAACTTGAAAGGATTTGGGGAGTGGCTGGAAGAATCACGCTGACTGGGTTGTCAGACCACACCACTGAGGGTCTGTTCCTCCAGAGAGAGAGGGCCAAGGTCTGCAGAACTGTGCTCTGCATCTCTGAGGACTGAGGAGTCCTGTAGATTTCTTTCTTTCTTTCTTTCTTTCTTTCTTTCTTTCTTTCTTTCTTTCTTTCTTTCTTTCTTTCTTTTTCTTTCTTTTTTTCTTTCTTTCTTTTTTTTTTGGTACTAGGGATCGAACTCACAAGCTCGCACCTGCCAGGCAGGCACTTAAGTCACTGAGCCAAACTCCCGGCTCCAGTCCTGTGGACTTCTTAGAAGAAGCAACTGGACTGTGAAACAGAGAACAGATTGGGGATTTTGAGTTTCTCTCTCTTAGTTCTGTTATATTTTCTTTCTTGTCTTTGAAAGTTATTATTTTGTTATAAAAGTAATATGGACCTATAAAAAATTAAACATTATATCAACATGTAATAATAAAATTAGGTCATCTTTTTTGAGCATATACTATGCCCAGGACACTTCAAACCATCTTACACACTGTCTCAATCGTCACAATGACCATGGGAGGTTGGTACCATGAATTCAGAGCATTAAAATTCAGAAAAGCTAAGTCATTTGTTTCAGGTTACACAGCCAGAGCATTGTGAAACAGAATGTAAAACCACCTTCTGTGCCTTGAAATTATACAGTTAACTACAACATTAGGAATTAGAAGGGGAAAGTCTGCCTCATCTTCCACAGATAATGGGGCAGCTAGCTTTGTGCATAGTCCTCAGCGATGCATACCTCCTGAGTTCATGTCCTTATACCTTATATACACAGCTGCCATGCTTTGTGTTGTAGCTGGTCCTATGATTTTTGATCAACGGACTACAGCAGGAGGGATGCTGCTTGACCTCTGAGGTCATAAGTGGACCTCTGAAACACATGCCCTTGGGACACTTCTTGGGAGACACCCATGCCACTTGGAGAGAGCATGTGTAGGTACTCTAGTTGAAAAGTGCAGTTAAACTGATAACCAACATCTGGCTTTGACAATCAGCCACGGGAGGGAGCTGCCATCTTGGACACCCACTCCATGGACCCCCAGTGACGGCCATCCCTGGGAGCAACTGCAGGAGGCCAAACGCACAACTCACCCAGCAGAGCCCAGTCAGCTCCAGATCCGTGACTCATAATCATAAATTGTGGTTTTAGTCTCTGAGTTTGGGTGGTTTGTTATGCTGCAGTAGATAAACACAACAGATGTTTTCAAACCATTTGAAGTTTTTATCTCCAGGATGCTTAATTGCCTAAAATAATTACATGATTAGTAATAATGATCATCACTACAAGATGGGACTGTATAGAATAGTATTGTGCAAACTTTAATTTTTTCACCTAGAGGTAAATCATAGGTTTGTCCATCAACAGATGAATGGATAAAGAAAGCATGATATTTGTACACAATGGAGTACTACTTTGCCATACAGAAGAATAAAATTGACTCATCTGGAGGAAAATGGGTGCACCTTGAAACTATAGTGCTAAGTGAAATAAATCAGACACACAAATGTAAATATCTCATGCTTTCTTTTATACAAGAAATGCAAAGTATAATTAAAGACAAAATACAAGGTAGAAAATAGGACAGAGGGAGATAGATCTTTTGCAAAAGGGAAGGGAACCAAGGAATGAAGGGAGGGGGCAGAAGAGAAGGAGAGAAGGAGATTAAAAAGAATTAAGATGTGTTATGTACATGTACCAACTCCCCA